>CM046043.1:32152962-32440836 GCA_025215565.1 Flaveria ramosissima | reverse complement strand
CCGACATCGGTACCTCCACTGTTTGACCCTCGTGACGAACGCCTGATGCCGCCGAGACATAGTATGTATGACGGCCCTAGCGTACTGGCTGGTGATAGGTACTCCCAGTCGAGTCGCCGGGCAAGTGATGTAGGACCCTCCGATGCGACATTGGATGAGATTTTGAGGACTGTTCGCCGTCATGAGCTGACTGTTCAGCACGCCACTCGAACTTCTCAGTCGGCTCAATTCCAGGCTATGATGGCTACACAGGGAGTGAAGCGTTTGGAGCAGGAGCAGAGGAAGAAGGGTACAGGATGGTTTGGATGGCTGAAGAGGAAGTGGATGTGAGAGCTGGAGTACTCAGTGGGATTATCTGTCTGTGGACAGTAGAAGGAAACTATTTGAATTCTTATTCGATACTATTATTTTATTATCATGGGGGTGATGGCACCTTCCAAATTGTAAGAGCATGACTCTGATTCTATTTGTTTGGATGATACTATCGTAAACTGCTATTGGGATGCTAGAATTATTAAACTGTCTGTATTAAATTGCTATATGTTTTGTTGTGCCTTGAATTGGTCTGTGCCTTTTCTAAAATGGGTGCCCAACTGTTATGTCATGTTTTGATTTGGACTTTGTAAGGTTCTTTAGTGGGTTGTAAATACATATGTGCATGCCATGATCCCTCTTCCGAGGCATGGTGTGATAGGATAATGATGCATAGGCTATTCGAAACAAAATTTATGAGATGCTAAACGAATCTATTTGTGATACTATCAGAATGCCGACTCGCAGAGGAACACGTTTTGGTCGACGTGGAGCCACCAGGGGCCGCCATGAGGAAGCAAGGCCTATTGGAAACCAACCTACTCCACCAGGGACTCCCCACGGGGAAAATACTAATCAAGAGAGTGACGAAAGGATTGCTAACCTCGTAGCTCAGCAACTGGCTAACGCCATTCCGACTATTATTGCACAGATAAATGCGGACCGGGATAACACTACTGGTAACGACCGGCCGGTGAACGATGAGAGCCACGACGAAGAAGCCGAGGCGTTAAGGAATGGATGCTCTTATAAGACCTTCATGGCATGTAAGCCCAAGGACTTCTATGGCACCGAGGGTGCTATAGAGACTTACAGGTGGATTGACGAAATGGAAGCTGTCTTAGACATCAGCGAGTGCAAGATGGAGCATATGGTGAGGTTTGCATCACAATCTCTCAAGGGATCAGCTCTTGAATGGTGGAAGTCCATTACTCAGAGCCGTGGAAGAAACGTGGCTAATCGAATGGGTTGGACTGAATTCCGAGAGCTAATGACCAACAAATATTGCCCCATCAATCAACTCGAGAAGCTGGAGACAGAATTTTTAAGCTTGGAGATGAAAGGACCCAACTAAACCGAATACATCAATCGTTTCTTAGCCCTGTCCCGACTTGTGCCACATTTGGTGACGCCAGAAGCCAAAGGTGTAGCACGGTTCATCTGGGGACTACACCCAAGAGTTAGGGGTATGGTCCGTTCCTCTCAGCCTGTGACCCTGCAAGCTGCTGTCGACCTTACCAGCAGTTTGACTGATGATCTAATTAGGGCTGGATGGACCGATCAAGCAAGGGCTGATGAGAAGAAGAAGTTTGTTGGTGAGAAAAGGAAGTGGTTTGAAGCGAAAAGAGCGGTTGGAAGTAGTAGTGGGTCAAGTAGAAGGAGTTCTGAAGGAGTGAGACGTGATGATCAAGGAAGCAAAAACCGGAGATTGTATACGGGGACAAGCCCATTCTGCAGCAAGTGCAAGTTACATCATCAAGGGGAATGTAACCCGATGCCCTGTTTTAGGTGCAAGAGAACAGGCCATTTAATTAAAGACTGTACTTACGCACCGGGGAAACAATGCTATGAGTGTGGAGATCCAGGGCATATGAGGAACAAGTGTCCTAAGCTGGGTAGAGACAAGGATGCCAAGCACAACAAGCCTAAGGGAAGAGCTTTCGTTATGGACCCAGTAGGAGCTCGTAGGGAACCCGACGTGGTCAACGATACGTTCCTTGTAAACAATCATCCCGCTACTGTATTGTTTGAAACTGGAGCGACTGCCAGTTTTATCTCTAGTACTTTTAGGCCATTGATTGACTTAAATGTGTGTACCTTGACTGATAGATTTACCGTAGAATTAGCTGACGGTAATATTTTAGAGGCTAACGAAATCATTAGGGATTGCCCCCTGAATCTAAAAGGGAATACGTTTAAGATTGACTTGATGCCCATTAAGTTAGGAGGATTTGATGTGGTTGTGGGTATGGACTGGTTAGCGAAGCATAAAGTCGAAATCATATGTGATGAGCGACTACTCAAGATACCGTTGAGCTACGAAGAAGTGTTAGTGGTAGAAGGTGAAAGGAGTAACACTCTATACCCTATGATATCCCACTTAAAAGCTACCAAGAGCTTGATGAAGGGATGTCCAGCTTTTATAGTATATGTGATGAAAGCCCAAAAGGAGAAGAAGATCGAAGAGATTCCCGTGGTTTCGGAATACCCAGAGGTGTTTCCGGAAGAACTACCAGGACTTCCCCCGAATCGGCAAGTTGAATTCCAGATAGACTTGTTGCCTGGTGTTGCATCGGTAGCCAAGGCACCGTACCGACTCGCCCCACCTGAGATGAAGGAGCTAATGGTACAAATTCAAGAACTACTGGACAAGGGATTTATACGTCCGAGTGTCTCTCCATGGGGTGCCCCGGTACTATTCGTGAAAAAGAAAGACGGAACCCTGCGAATGTGTATTGATTACAGGGAATTGAATAAACTGACCATAAAGAACCGTTACCCTCTTCCGAGAATAGATGACCTATTTGATCAACTGCAAGGAGCAAGTTATTTCTCCAAAATAGACTTGAGGTCAGGATACCACCAACTGAAGATAAGAGAAGAAGACATACCCAAAACAGCCTTCCGAACTAGGTATGGACACTATGAGTATTTGGTCATGCCCTTTGGACTGACTAATGCTCCAGCAGCATTCATGGACCTCATGAATCGCGTTTGCTGCCCTTACCTCGACAAGTTTGTGATCGTGTTTATTAACGACATACTGATCTATTCCGGAAGTAAAGACGAGCACGAGAAGCATCTCAGGCTAATCCTTGAATTGCTCAAGAATGAGCAACTATATGCCAAGTTCTCTAAATGTGAATTTTGGATGCGCCAGATCCATTTCTTAGGTCATGTGGTGAATGAGGATGGGATTCAAGTTGACCCTTCCAAGATTGAGGCCATAAAGAATTGGAAGATTCCTGAAACTCCTACGGAGATAAGGCAATTCTTAGGACTGGCTGGCTATTATCGGAGATTTATAAAGGACTTCTCGCGTATAGTGCAACCTTTGACCGCACTAACCATGAAGAACACAACTTTGTGTGGGAGCGAGAGCAGAACGAGGCGTTTGAAACGCTTTAGGAGAAGTTATGCAGTGCACCTATCCTTGCTCTTCCAGAAGGAGTAGAAGACTTCGTGGTCTATTGTGACGCTTCGCGTCAAGGGCTAGGATGTGTATTAATTCAATGCAACAAGGTGATTGCTTACGCATCGAGACTGCTGAATGATCATGAGAAGAACTACACGACGCACGATCTGGAGTTGGGTGCCGTGGTGTTTGACCTCAAGATGTGGAGGCACTACCTTTATGGCACAAAGTGCATCATCTACACTGACCATAGAAGCTTGCAGCATATCCTTGACCAAAAGATGCTCAACATGCGTCAGAGAAGATGGGTCGAGCTATTGAACGATTACGAGTGCGAGATCCGCTACCATCCTGGTAAGGCCAATGTTGTGGCGGATGCATTGAGCCGAAAGGAAAGAGAAAAACCTCTTCGAGTACGAGCCTTAAGGATGAGTGTGTATACCAACCTTATTGCAAAACGAAGGAAGCTCAAGGCGAGGCATTAAAGGAAGAAAAATTAAAGGAAAAGGATTGACTGGAATGGAAAAGCAATTTGAGATAGGGGACGATGGTACATATAGATATGGTGGAAGGGCTTGGGTGCCAAAACACGGAGGAATTCGAGAAGTAATCCTCGACGAAGCACACAAGTCTAGGTATTCAATTCACCCTGGAAGTGATAAGATGTACCAGGATTTAAAGACACTTTTCTGGTGGCCGGGAATCAAGAGATCAATCGCCGTTTATGTGGGGAAATGTTTAACTTGTGCCATGGTAAAAGCTGATAACCAAAAACCATCAGGAACGTTACAGCAACCTGAAATTCCAGAAGGGAAATGGGATAATGTTACGATGGATTTTGTTACCAAGTTGCCCAGAACGTTTAAAGGTCACGATGCTATTTGGGTAATAGTGGATAGATTAACAAAATCAGCTCACTTCTTGCCAATTAGAGAAGACTACGACATGACGAAATTGGCCCAACTATATGTCGACGAGATTGTAACGAGGCATGGAGTGCCTTTGTCGATCATCTCCGACCGTGATAGCCGTTTCACCTCTCGTTTCTGGATATCGTTCCAGCAAGCTTTAGGAACCCGTTTAGATCTAAGCACGGCTTACCACCCTCAGACCGACGGACAGAGCGAAAGAACCATTCAAACGATGGAAGACATGTTAAGAGCTTGCGGAAACTGGGATAACCATCTTCCTTTGGTGGAATTCGCCTATAATAATAGTTACCACGCGAGTATCAAAGCCGCTCCGTATGAGGCCCTTTATGGCAGGAAATTCCGATCACCCTTGAGTTGGAATGAGATTGGGGATAGCCAAGTGATGGGACCCGACATAGTGTTGGAAACCACCGACAAGATCTATAAGATAAAGGAACGATTGAAAACAGCCAGAGATCGACAGAAGAAGTACGCTGACAGGAGGCGGAAACCTCTAGAGTTCCAAGTGGGCGACAGGGTAATGCTTAAGGTAGCACCGTGGAAAGGAACGGTGAGATTCAGAAAGAGAGGAAAGTTAAGCCCAAGATACATTGGACCATTCGAAATATTGGCGAGAATTGGCTCAGTGGCATATAAGTTGAAACTACCCCCGGGGTTGAGTCACATACACGACATCTTTCATGTGTCAAACTTGAAGAAGAGCATGGTAGACAAAACCCTGGAACTACCATTAAAAGAAGCAAGAATAAACGACAAACTGAATTTTGTGGAAGAACCCGTGGAGATCACGGATCGTTTGGTCAAACAACTCCGGCAGAGCCGCATACCCAAGGTTAAGGTTAGATGGAACTCCAAGCGAGGACCTGAATTTACTTGGGAGCGTGAAGATGAAATGAGGAAGAACTATCCACACCTCTTCAAACCCACCCGTTCAGTCTCTAATCAGAGTTAAAATTTCGGGACGAAATTTCCTAAACGATGGGAGAATGTGATAACCGACCTCCAGGTTGTTACCCTAACCCTATATTACTTGCATCGTTATCCATGTTATGAGTGCTAATAATTGAAACTATTCAACCCTACTATGAAATTGGAAACAATTCTTACTACTTGATGTAAATTATGATTTTATGTAATTTTTATTATTGACTTTTAGCTAATTTAGGTTTCTACGTTTTTATAAATTAGTGTTCCGGGAATGTCAACTAGTCACCCTTACAAAATTAAATTCAAGAGAAGACAATTAAAATGTGAGCATACACATTCACACTTACATAATTTTCGGCCATGCATGCATGGGCATGCATTAGATACCTCAATTCACCATCCACTAAATAATACATTATACCCAATACTACAAAATTACACTACATAATATCAAATTACAATTAAAATTTAAATGGAAAATCCCCCACTACACTCCAAATCGGCCGCCCCCCCTCACCACTCCTCTCCTCTCTTCACCACCTCCACACTACCCACTCACCTTTCATGCAACTCTCTCCCTCTCTCCCTCTCTCCCTTTCTCCCTCTTATTCGAACCACCAGCTGATCAAACACACACACACCTCACAACACTCTCAAAACAATTCTCTCTAAGTCTTGTGCAAGAAAAATTCGAAGAACACCACCAAGTTCCATTCGGCCAAGTGCAAACCGCAAGAATGTGGCCTAGTTCGCGAGTTTTGATCACACAACCACACTTGTTCCACCTTTCCAGCCTTGGTTCGAGCTTCTCCATTCAAGTCCAAGGAGTTTCAAGCCATCCACGACCATCAACACCTTCTAAATCGTGAGTTACATCAAGTGTAAGCTTATGTTGTCGGTTTTGTGACATTTCACTTGTTTTCTTCATTTATCACCTAAAAACCGTGTATTTCCTTGTTGTAGCAGAAAAATCTCACCATCATCTTGTTCTTAAGGAGTTCCCAACGTTCTTGAAGGTAAACCTCATGTTATGTTAGTCATTCTTGAGGTGGAAACCGATTTCCACCATGAAAACCCTCTTTTGGGTGTCTTGGTATCATCTAACTTGTGAAAGTTTTAGCTCTTGTAAACCAAACTTGTGACCTGCATTTTTATGACTTAATGGACTCCCAAGAACCTGTTTTTAAAAGTTCCAAGAGGCTACACACTCGAATCCACGGTTGATACATGGATTACACCTTGAAACCCTCCTTTCTACATGTAACAACACCCTTTTAAGCATTTGTTTGAAAAATCCTTTCAACCAAGACCCGTAACCTACTCATGAACGACTTAATGACACCTTAATAATCTGTTTATGAATTTAAATGAAGTTTTGGTAACGTTTAAACTCAAGTTAAGATGATTTACACAAGTGTTATTGTCGGTTATGACATTTTCTACATATTTGAAGCATATGGATGTATAGAACAACTAGGCAACTTGTTGGGACTGAAATTTCAGTAGGTTTTAATGAATATTAGAAGTGTTAGCAATGTTTAATCTCTAGAATAAAGGACATGTTGTGATTTACCCTCTTTAGTCACTTTCGGGACCCGAAAACATGGAAAAATGACTTTAAAAATAGTAAGAATATGAATTTAACACTCTTGAAAAGTATTCCAGGCTCAAAAATGATAAATAAAGTATTCTGGAGTCAATGAATAATTTAAATGGTCAAAGAAACAAATAAATGACGTTTTAACTAAAAACGGGTACAAACCAAGCATCGTTTTTGAGAAAAATCCATAAAAATAGAGTTCAAAGCTAAAATTTATAAAAATCATATGATTTCAGTAAGTTAAGTAATAAAAGACTTAAAGGATTTGAAAAATTGGTCAAACAAGCTTTAAATGGTCAAACCCGGTCAAAACCGCGTTTTAATGGGTCAAACGTAAAAACAAGATTTTCAACTATAAAAGGCCAATTTACACAATTTAAGGACTTAAAAATTTGTAAAGATATCTTTTATAAAATACCTACTGGTCCAAGATTCAAATATATGAAAACTCCAAATTACTGTTAAAACTATCCGGCTTTTACCGTAACCGGGAGCGTTAAACGCGCAGTTTTTAAATCGAACCCGTAAACTAAAGTTTTGAAACACTTACTCCATAATAATTATAATATGGCTCTAATAATCTGATTTTTGGTCTTAAATGACATAAAGGGCAAGAAACTAAACTTGAGGGTAGAAACGGTCAATTTTGAAACTTGAGGGACCAAACTGTAAAATTTTTCCAAACCTTATAACCGAATTCCAGGAAGCTAATAAACATTTGAACAACAAAATTTCTTAGTATACTTAACCAAATGAAGTGAAAATCCCAATTTTCATGAAGACGCCTTGACCTGCCATAAAAGGAAACTTTTTATACAAACCTTCACGAAACCAAAGCCTTACTCAATAGCTAAACCCTTGACACCATTGTTGCACCTTAAATGAGTTTAGGGCAGTAGCTTATTACTTAATATGTACATGTTAGGGTGCTAGACTTGAGACACTTCCCGGTACACCAAGAGACTTTTGACTGGAAACCTAAGGTGAGTTCTAGTGATCCCCCTTTTTACTATTGTTTTGGGATGAAACATGCTCTACTTTTTATATGAACTATGATTGTGCTTTACTTGATGATTCTATGTGGGATTTGTGGTTACCTGCCGATACTTATATCATGATCATTAATTCTTTCGTGAACCGCTTGTTTATAAGGATAGATCTATTTGGGGAATCCCCCACACACAGTGGCTTCCGTTCCAGGAAGGTTACCCCACTGAGATCCTAAGGGGTCGTTGTGGCATGTAACAAGTTTTGTTAAGATACTATGGTGAATTATCCGGGCAGGTAGGGTTCACTGGTTTGGGGCTCAGTTTCTTCCTTCGGGAATATCCGGTAAAACACAACTTTAGAAGAGGCCAACCGGGACTGAGTGCAGGGTTGATTATGATTTTTCCCACGATGATAAACAATGATTATTTTCTTTTAATCAAAGAAGGATTTGTTAAGTCCTTTTGTTTTTAAACTTTAAGCACTTGAATTCACCAACTTTTTAGTTGACACAATTTTCTTTTGAGCATGTTTCAGGTAATGTATGAAGAGATCCTAGCTGTTGTGAAGACCTAGACTTATCCCCGTGACATGGCATTGGCATATTTTCCTTGATGAAACATTGGAACAATTTTATATTTGTGTTGAACAAGTACAATTTATTTTATGGATGATTGTAAAACTCATTTGGGGGCCTGATGTGTTTCTAGCCCCGCTATCTTTTCAAAAACATTAATGCCATGTGATATTCTCTCCTTTGAGCTCTTATAATGGTTTGTTTCCGCTGCCATATGTTGTTGCTAGTCTGTGACGTCCCACCCTACCTGGGTCCGGGGTGTGACAATCTGGTAGAGTTAGCATTCCACCAGAAAGATATGATTTTTCATGAATGGATGCTATGTGGTTGACTCCTATGAGCCAACTACATACCATGATGCAATGTCTAATTCGGATTGTGACAAATGGCTTGAAGCCATGAACGTAGAGATGCAATCCATGTATGACAACCAAGTTTGGGAATTGGTTGACCCTCCACTTAACTCCAAACCGGTTGGATGCAAGTGGGTTTTCAAGAAGAAAACCGATATGCATGGAAACTTGGATACTTACAAAGCAAGACTTGTAGCTAAAGGTTTCACTCAAACTCAAGGGGTTGATTATGATGAAACCTTCTCACCTGTGGCAATGCTAAAGTCAATTAGAATATTGTTTGCCATATCCGCATATTATGACTATGAGATTTGGCAAATGGATGTCAAAACCGCTTTTCTTAATGGACATCTCGAAGAGACTGTCTATATGGTTCAGCCTGATGGTTTTATCGATCCACAACATCCTAATAAAGTATGCAAGTTAAAGAGGTCAATCTATGGATTGAAACAAGCATCAAGAAGTTGGAATCAACGTTTTGATGAAGAAATCAAGAAATTTGGTTTCATCAAGAACGCTCACGAGGCTTGTGTATATAAAAAGGCTAGTGGGAGCATAATTACATTTCTAGTATTGTATGTTGATGACATACTAGTTTTTGGAAATGATATTCCAACCATGGAAGGTGATAAAACCTGGCTTGGAAGTTGTTTTTCCATAAAAGATCTCGATGAAGCCGCCTATATTCTGGGAATAAAGATCTATAGGGATAGATCGAGGCGGTTAATAGGTTTAAATCAAAGTGCATACATTGATAAAGTCTTGAAAAGGTTCAAGATGGAAAACTCTAAGAAAGGTATGGTACCTATTCAAAGAGGGACGATATTGAGTACATCTAAAAGTCCAAGCTCAAAGGACGAGCAAGATCGAATGAAGGACATCCCATATGGGTCTGCTATAGGATCCATCATGTATGCGATGATATGCACTAGACCGGACGTGTCATGCGCGTTAAGCATGACAAGTAGATATCAACAAAATCCAGGTAATAGCCATTGGATGGCTGTTAAAAGTATATTGAAATACCTTAGGAGGACTAAGGATATGTTTCTAATATACGGGTCTGGTGAAGAGGAACTCGTTGTAAAGGGTTACACGGATGCGAGCTTCCAAACTGATCGAGATGATTCTCGATCACAATCGGGGTATGTCTTCATTATGAATGAAGGAGCAGTGTCATGGAAGAGTTCAAAACAAGACGTGGTAGCATTGTCCACTACAGAATCCGAATACATAGCCGCCTCATTAGCAACTCAGGAAGCTGCATGGATAAAGAAATTTATCGCTGATCTAGGGGTCGTCCCTACCATTCAAGACCCCCTAGAAATCTTTTGTGATAACGAGGGTGCGATTGCACAAATCAAGGAACCCCGTGCACATCAAAAGACTAGACATATTGAGCGGAGATTCAACTACATAAGGGATGAAGTTGAAAAAGGAAAGATATGTATTCGTAAAGTTCACACCGATCAAAACATTGCGGATCCACTCACGAAGCTCCTTGAAAAGGCAAAGCATGAAAGTCATACTTGTGCCTTAGGACTTCGATTTTCTAGTGATTGGAATTGATCTGTTTAGTATTTAAAAATTTGGAACAATGTAACGTTTAACTCTTTATATATTTATGATATTCTGAGACTGTGTTCCTTTAAGCATGTATATATCCATGAATATGTTTATTATTCTAAATGTTTGTAGTCGGTCATATTTGTGGGAACAAATATGAACGTAAGACTATTATGAACATGGATTGGTGGATATTCATAAGGTATGAATATAGAGCAATTGGTTGCTACCAAAGTTCATAGATATTGGTGGGATACAAATATTGGACTGACCCGCATCTCAATTTTACTACATGGAATCTTCTAGATTGATCATAAGTAAATTTGAGTAAAGGCGAATATCATTTGCTATCCTCTGACCTGAGATACATATTGGGTTTTGATATTCACCAAAATGTTATACCTTGAGCTAGTTCTTCACTGCTCTGAGATAATGGACAGTACATAAGGCTATGTTCAGGTGTGACACGAGGTGATTGTGAGAAACATATGTAGTCAAGATGGAATTTGTTCCTCTTATTCGTTGAGAGCAAGATGTCTAAGGCATGATTAAGTTAAATCAACAAAGAATGATCATTATGTGTCCTTGGATTTAACATGACATCTGTAAGAAAAGGATAAATGATTGATTCACCTAAATCATTTCAAGTTGGATATTTGAAGGGGATGATGTTATTGAATGGCTTTCAATCAAGCGTATTAAGGGTAGTAAACCGTTGTTAGGCGGTATTTACTGCTTGCATCAATCTTCTTTGAATCTTGTGCAAGTGGGAGATTGTTTGATTCTTTATGCCCAAGACACATAGAATATTGATGTGGTTAGTACGTATTGATCCAAGTCGGGTCATACTTAATAACAAGCTTGCAAACACTAATATAAATATTTAATTGATGATATAATCATGCAATTGAATAAGGTGTGCCACCGGACCGTGAGATCGAGTTTCATATCGTCTTGATACTCGGTGCCCAGCTTGTAGCTAAGGCACCGTATCGGTTGACTCCGACCGAGGTGAAGGATTTGATGGAGCAATTGTAGGACTTGCTTGATAAGGGGTTCATTAGACCGAGTATCTCTCCTTGGGGTGCTCCAGTCTTATTCGTGAAGAAGAAGGACGGTTGTATGAGGATGTGCATTGACTACCGTGAATTGAACAAGTTGACGGTGAAGAATCGGCATCCATTACCGAGGATTGATGACTTGTTTGATCAGCTCCAAGGTGCCAGTTGGTTCTCACGGATAGATCTCCGATATGGTTACCATCAGTTGAATGTGAAGGAGCAAGATATTCCTAAAATAGCTTTTCGTACGTTTTTGGACACTATGAGTTCCTCGTTATGTCTTTTGGTTTAACCAACGCGCCAGCTGCTTTTATGGATTTGATTAATCGAGTGTGTCAGCCGATGTTGGATAAATTAGTGATTGTGTTTATTGATGATATCCTGATTTACTCGAGGAGCGAAGAAGAGCATGCCGGTCACATTCGGGAAGTGTTGGAGACGTTAAAGAAGGAGAACCTATATGCTAAGTTCTCCAAGTGCGCGTTCTGGTTGTGCGAAGTTCAGTTCATAGGTCACGTGGTGAATCCCGAAGGGATTATGGTAGACCCGGCAAAGGTGGAGGCGGTGATGCAATGGAAGTCTCCAAAGATGCCATCCAAGATTCGTAGCTTCTTGAGGTTGGCGGGCTATTATAGAAGATTCATCCAAGACTTCTCCAAGATAGCTTCTCCGTTGACTAAATTGACCCGTAAGGACGTGAAGTTTGTATGGGGTCAAGCTCAGGAAAAGACTTTTGAGGAGCTAAAGGCGAGGTTGTCATAAGCTCCAGTATTGTCGTTACCCGACGAAAGCAAAGATTTGGTTGTCTATTTAGATGCTTCTTTCTCGGGATTGGGTGTGTTGATGCAGCGAGGAAAGGTTATATCTTATGCATCCCGACACTAAAGGTTCATGAAGTTAATTATCCTACTCATGACTTGGAGTTAGCAGCTGTGGTCTTTGTATTAAAAATTTGGAGGCACTACCTGTACCGGATGAAGTACATCGACCGCAAAAGCTTGACGTACTTCTTCGAGCAGAAAGATTTGAATATGAGGCAGAGGCGATGGTTGGAACACATAAAGGATTACAATTATGAGATCATTACCATCCGGGCAAGGCGAATGTGGTGGCAGATGGCCTTAGCCGAAAGGAGAGACCCGAGCCGATTTGGGTGAAAGCTTATCGGTTGCTTATGACCTCTGATGTGATGATGCAGGTCAAGGAGTTTCAAGACGAGGCGTTGAAAGAAGATCGTCTTAACTCTGAAATGATGAGAGGTCTAGACGCGGAGTTGGGTGCAAAAACTCTTGGTGTTAGAACCCAATTCAGATGAATGTGGATCCCTCGTTATGGGGATTTACGTGGGAGGATCATGGACGAGGCTTATAAGACTCGGTACTCCATTCATCCCGGTGCTACAAAAATGTATCAAGACATTAAAAAAGATTATTGGTGGCCGGGTATGAAGTGTGATGTAGTGGAGTACGTGAGTAAGTGCCTTACTTGTTTGCAAGTGAAGGCGGAGCATCATAATCCATACGGGAAGATCCAAACTTTGGATATTCCTGAGTGGAAGTGGGAACATATCACCATGGACTTTATCACGAAGTTACCACGTACCTCGAGAGGGTATGATGCCATATGTGTGATAGTTGATTGTCTGACGAAGAGTGCTCACTTCCTACTGATCCGAGAGACGTATTCCTCTGAGAGACTCGCGGATCTATTGATCAAGGAGATTGTAAGTCGCCATGGTGTACCGGTGTCAATTGTGTCTGACCGCGACACCCGGTTTACATCCATGTTTTGGAAGAGATTTCATGATGTGATGGGAAAGAGGTTGCATATCAGCACAACTTATCATCCCCAAACGGATGGTCAATCGGAGAGGATATTCAGACGTTGGAAGATATGCTTCGGGCATGCGTCATTGATTTTGGAGGAACTTAGGATGACCACTTACCGTTAGCCGAGTTCTCATATAACAATAGCTACAATGCCAGGATTGGCAAGCCCCCTTATGAGATGTTATACGATATGAGATGGAGAACGCCCGCTTGTTGGGGTGATATTGGCCATAAAGAGCTAGGGAGCGTCGAGGTGATTAAGGCTACGACTGAGATGCTGGAAAAGATCAAGGCCTTTATGAAGGCAGCAAAGGATAGATAGAAGTCGTATGCCGACAAGAGACGTAGACCGATTGAGTTCAAGGTGGGTGATAGAGTTATGTTGAAAGTCTCACCTTGGAAGGGCATTATTCGGTTTAGAAAGTGGGGCAAGTTGAGTTCGAGGTACATAGGTTCTTTCCAAATCATTGCTCGAGTAGGAGAGGTGGCCTATAGGTTGGAGTTGCCCAATGAGTTAAGTGGAATCAATCCGACATTCCATGTATCCCATCTGAGAAAGTGCTTAGCAGACGAGAATATGGTGGTGCCACCGGAGGATATCGAAGTGGATGAACGGCTCAATTATGTGGAGCAATCGGTGAAGATCATTGATCGCAAAGAGAAGAGGCTAAGTAATAAAATGGTTCCCTTAGTGTGAGTACAGTTGAAGCACAGGAAGGGATCGAAGTCCACTTGGGAAGCTAAGGAGAAGATGAGGCAGCTTTACCCTCGATTATTCAACGACTAACAGGTTTCAAGGACGAACCCTAAATAAGGGGGTGGAGTTGTAACACCTGGAATAAATTCAAAATGATCCAATTAATAATGATGGGCTTAGTCGGAGTTATTTAATGAAAATAAGAGTGAAATGGAATATGGAGCAAGTTAACGTTACGGGTTACATGTTGGGCGAGTTTAAGGTCCCGGGAACACCCGGTATATATAAACGGATCAGCTAGAGCCACTCTCATTTGCAACTCAAGCACTCAACTTCTAGAGAGAGAGAGTATAGAGAGAGAAAGCAAAGAGGAGGTGAAGATTCAAGGCTTGGTTGATCGAGGGATTGAAGATCGGTGTTTGTGGACATCCAAACAATAAGAAAAGACCAAGAATCCAGGTAAGAAACAACATTTAATTGTTTCTTTAGATTAAACCAGGATTCTAGGGTTTGGGGTTTTTGAAAGTGGCAAAGAATCATCTAAAACTCACGTTTTTGTGTAAGAAAACATGTAAAAAGCTTAGATATAGCTTCATGGATGATAAACCAAGGTTTTGGGTGTAAAAGATTGAAGTTTTGGGTTAAAAATGAACTGATTCGTAATTTCAGCCCGTTCTGTGAAATTGTGGGTCCTTCTAGCGAAATTATGTAGTCGTCCAGCGAAACTATGGAGTCTTTCTGTAAAACTATAGTTTCGCCGATAGTTTCGCAGATTTGAATTTCCAACAAAAGTTGTGCGAAACTGGTAGCGAAACTGGCAGCGAAACTGCTGGCGAAACTAGCAGTGAATCTGCTGATCTAGCAGCGAAATTAGGCAGAAATTATCCCCTTTGAGTGTTAACCTATCTACAGGCTGCGTAGTGTGACCCTTGCTTAGAAAAGCTTGATTAAGAAGCTACTCACTGTGTCCAGGTGAGTTCTAGATGCCCTATTTAAGGTTTTTAAACTCGTTTGGGGCTGAAAATGCATGGTTAAACGTTTTGCTAATATTTGGGTGTGTACCCATATGTTCATGTGTATGTGTATGAGAGTGAATGATGTGTGATGATTATTTGATGTTTCATGATGATGTATGATGCTATATGTGATGTTTATGATGATGTTATGTATGGTTATGTTATGTTCCTTTATGTTCCTTATTTTGTATTACTCTGTGGCTTTACGTGGTATGGTTATGAAATGAACGTAAAGTATTATGTAACGTAAAGCGGAAGTTAATGGTAATGAAAAGAAACATAAAGAATGAATGAATGCATGCATTAATGAAAGGATGAATGTAAATACTTGCAACCAAATGAAAGGAGGTGCACAACTCTAAAATGTTGTTAGCTCAACTATGTGTAGTTTAGCTAACCAGTAACGATACACACAGGGGTCTAGTCTTCGTGACTGACCAAATGTATGGGATCATTATCGCTTGCCCCGGTACGGGTGCCAGGCTATGTGCGTAATGTTAGGGGTCTATTTATAGACTTCGGCCTAGTACCCGCTTCGTGCCTATGTTTGGGGTGTAGCTTATGACATTGGTCTAGATGAGAAGTAAAGGTTAATGAATTGACGGACGATAACGAGTAACGTGCTATGAAGTATGATAATGAAAGATAATATTAACATTATCTATGTGTACATATGATGCATAATCGCGAACAAAAGTAATGAATGGTTTTAAACGGGCATAGAGTATTTTATTTATTAAACTAGAACTCACTCAGCAACACTGACTTTTTATTTATTTTCCAGCTGGCAGGTAAGGGTTGCTGAGCATGGCATGAGGCTGCTACTTCGCATTTTGGATGGCATCCACTTGTATAACTATAACGTTTTTTTGATGTAATGCAAACAATAATAATTTGTAACAGTCAACTATGTTGTATTGTTTTGCAAAAGCAGTCATTAATATATGAAGTGGTTTATTAAGTATTCCGCTGCGATGTTTTAGGAAAGTTAAATATATGTTATATGTTTTATGTGCGATGATTGTCCAACTGTGAGCGTCCCGGGAATGGGGCCTTACATGTTCATAACATCTTGAGAGTTTATAACTCAAATTCAAGGTTCTTATACAATGATTTGATCAACATATAAGTTGAGTTAGGCTATCGATAGCTAACAAAGGCATTATACTCAACGATTTGGTGTAAATCAATTTAAAACAATCAAAATGTGATTTATCGTTCAGCGAGTACTGTTACATTGCTCCGTTAACGTTGATCAACATTTTCATCAATTGAGATGTAAATCTGTGTTATTGATTGATAATAAACTATGGTTCAATGCAATTGAACAAAAACACATCAACAAACATCCTTGATTTTGATGTTAATTTTAATAATCATTAAGAGGATCGACTTATTTGTGACTGCAACTACTTAATTATTCGATAATCAAGTGTTTGTCATTAATTAGTTCATTCTTAAAAGGAATTCTTGTTGGATCAAGTAAGGCTGGTGCAAACAAAACAAACACTTAGACAATTTTGGTGCAACGGATGAAGAACTTCCGAAGGCAATTGTTGAGCTTCCGAAGGTTAAGTTTGAAAGAGCTTCCAAAGAGAAACTCCAACTTCCAAAGACAAAGTCTTTCTTCCGAAGTTCAACACTTAGAAGAAACCAAGACAATGACTTCAGAAGTATAAAGACCTGAAGGATGTCTACAGCCTTGGAGAGAAGTAGCCTCGTTCGAAGTATAAGTGGCTTCAGAAGAACTTGTTCTTGTGAAGCCAGTTAACCTTAAGAAGAACCTACTATAAACCAGTAGACATAAGTATGGTCCTTCTGACACTCCGCTGCAAATCTCTAAGATATTGCGTGGTGCTTTCCCACGCCCATGTAGTTGACCATACTTTATTCCACTATTCATTCCTTATCAGTTGGTACAGTTACCAACTTTAGTTGGTGATAAAAGGTAAGTCATGGACATGTCATGACTACCATATCTTAGATAATATTTTATCTAAGATACATTGTCTTTAACAATGTAGTATTTGCTTTAGTCATAGGTTTCCGGTTGGAATCAAAGTATATCCGACTGTAGGATCTAGTATATATAGTTTCTCATTGTAACTCTAGTAATATGTTTGTAAGAGTCTTGTAATACTTTGAGTTGAGAAGTAATATATACAAGTACCTTGAAAATTATCTTCATGTGTTCTTAGTTACTTATTATATTATTATCAACTCTTAGAAGGGATTCTGCATCATCAAACCGAGTGTGATCCAGTGAGTTTAAGAGAAAACAAAAGGTTAAGTGACAAAAAACCGATCCTGCAATTGGTATTAGAGCTTTTTAGGCTCTTGATTGGGAGATCTTACCATCCAAATCAACCTTTTATTCACTCATTCTTTCACCACACTAAAAGTATGGCCCTCAACCAAAAATCTAAAGTTGAGATGGAGACGATGACCAAAGCACCTATCATTACCCCTGAAAACTTTAG
This sequence comes from Flaveria ramosissima, assembly GCA_025215565.1. NCBI lineage: Eukaryota > Viridiplantae > Streptophyta > Magnoliopsida > Asterales > Asteraceae > Flaveria > Flaveria ramosissima. Next base: position 32,423,363 of record CM046043.1, on the reverse strand, counting down.
ATCATGGAGCAGATGCATTGAAGGCTTCATCAGATATCAAGATGGAAAAATGTGGCAATCTATCATCAATGGTCCTTACAAACCAAAGGTGGCAGCACCAGGTGGAATGGTGCTATGATAGAGAAGGTTGTAGAAGACCGCAAGAAGTTGGAAATAAATAGTAACGCTATGACTGTTTTGATGACTTCTATACCCAACTCCATTATGGTTGTTTTTGAGCATTGCAAGTCAGCCAAAGAACTGTTTGATGCCTTGTCCCAGATGTACTCCAGCTCAAATGACTCCAAGAAAGATTTACTAAAGCAACAATTTTAGAACTTCACTTATATTGCTGGAGAGACCCTCAGCCAGCAATACTTCAGGTATATGGATCTTATTTCCTCCCTTCAGTCTGTGGGAATTGCCCTTGAGTTGAGAGATCTCTTAAGAAAATTCATGGGTGCACTCCCAAATGAGTGGACTTTCTACTATGTCTCTATCAAGAGGACAAAAAACTTGAATTGCCTCACTATGATAGAACTATATGGCATCCTTGATGGATACCGTGTAGAGATGGAGAACAAGAGAGGCAACCAGATGAGCAGAGCCTCAAGCCTTCTTGCTAGCAACGCTTTAATGGTTGCTGAAGGCTCAGGACCCCCCAAACCTCAACAATACCGGACTTACTCCCAGCAGCCATCATGTTCTTCTGGGCCATACATCACATCCCTAAGACTCCAAGGTCTCAACAGAATCAGCCAAGTTCCTTCAGGGACAGTTGTGCCTTTGTCTCAGGAAATGGGCATTCTAGTGACTTTTAGTATTGCTTTGATGATCTAGAATGTTTCAGCCCAGATGATGTCGAGTACGTGGACATTGTCCAACAGATGGCTCTGTTAACTTATAGAGCAAAGAAGTTCTTCAAGAGAACTGGAAGGCAGTTTCCCCAAAACCCAACTAACAGCAAGTTTGGGTTTGACAAGACAAAGGCCAGATGTTACAAATGAAACTAACTTGGTTACTTTGCTAGGGAATGCAAGGCTCCCAAATCAAACCCTTATCAGAAGAATCATTGGGGGATAAGGAAATTGGACCAAAGTATTCTCCCTCACAACCAGCATGATGTTCTTGGCTGCTGGATTTCCCCTGCTCATTGACAACTTCAAATGAAGTGTCAATGGGCTGAGTTGCCATTATTGAGGTCTTAATGATGTAATCATTTGTATAGGTGAGAGCCTTTTCCATATGGACCTCCTGAACAAGTTTAGGGAGATCCACCTCAGTGATGGGTGAATGATATGAGCTAGAGAAAGGGGAGGCAGGAGCACTCGTCTCTCTTTGAGTGGGGGAAGAGTAGAGAGACTTATGGATACTCACTGAATCCTAAGTCTTCATCATCATAGAATTCAAGGTTAGGGATAGGTTGGTTTAGATCAAGAGGTTGGGGATGGTAACTTTCCCTAGAAGGTTTTTCACTTGAGTGTGAGACTCAGAGTGGTTGGCTCCTCGGGAGAAATGGGAGCTCCAGTGTCCACTTTTTCCTATATGGATGATGATATGGGGGCCTGCCCAAGTTGAATAGCTAGTGCAAGGATTTGTTTGGATTTTCTTTGGTAGGTAAGGAGTATTTTAGGATGTGTAGGTTGTTGAGAAGTAGAAAGTATGGGTTCAACACTAGCTTGTGTTGCTAGGTTGTCACCTTGAGCCATGAGCTCTAACATTTTCGGGACAAGGGTTGTTTCTACCCAAGAGAAGTCAATAGTTGGCTTCTTCATTATTTTGAAGATGCCGACTTTGATCTGTCCCAATTTAAGAATATTACCTGTTTCCCTCAACTATGAGCCCAGTTCACAGTTGAGAATGTATTGAACATATCTAGGAAACAAATAATACTCTAAGGAGTCCAAATTTGCAAGTAAAATTGTGTAAACAAATTGAGAGTACTTGAACTTAACCCCTTGGACCATTTCATGAACTATGAAGTAGAGATCCTCAGAAATCTGGTACCATACACCGTGCTTGTTAGACAAACTGTGGATAACCACATGGAGTAGGTACTTCCACTGGGATAAGACCTTCCCTTTCCTGAAGGTCTTGACAAAGAAATCTCCTTCATAGACAATTTGCTCAAAGGAGTGGTTTACAGCTTCTTTAGGAAAGGACAATTCACCTTCCTCATCATCCATCTAAAGATGAGTATTGATGATGGCCGGAGTGATGAAGATTGTCCTCTCCTACACTGTGGCAAACAGTGCCTTATCCCCATCCATAATGACCTCTTTGTAGGTCTTCCAAAATTATAACAGATGATCCTCATATAGTAGAGGATCAATGGTTAGGGAGGTGAAGTAGTTAGAAAAAGAAAGAAAGCGGCAAACCTCTGAGAAACTTGGATCTTTCTCAGAGTCCAATAGAGCAACTTAATTGTGTTGCCTGTAGAGTTGCATGGAAAAATCTAGGTTGATTCTGTAGTTGAGGTTAGCCATTTGAGAAAACTTAAAGGTGAAGAAAGTGAAGAACTGTTAGGACCTGGTATTTGAACGAAATACCGAGTGATTAGCGTGTAAACCAGATCAAATAGTGCGGAATCCTATTTGATTGGCGATCCAACCAGTGAGAACACACGAATAATCAATAAAGTATTGAATCTAACGTTAAGAATCGATTGGGAATCGATCTAATGTGTTCTATGAACTTGGAGAACGAATTGAGAGGCTTCTGGACGGCTAGGGTACGTCTGGAGTCGAAATAGAATGAATGCTTTTGTTTTTCCACGAATTGGGTTGTATTTATAGGTTAGTATTGTTCATTCGTGCGACTGGACCATAAGTATGGTTCAGTCGTGCGATTGAACCATGCGGTTGATTCATCCGCAGGACTGAGTGTTCAGTCGTGCGACTGAGCCAATCTTATGTGTCAATCATACGATTGATCCAGTCTCCTGGTTCAGTCGTGCGACTGAGTCAATCGTATGAAGTTATTCATGCGTGTGGTCCATTCGCATGGGTCATTCGCATGAGAACTTCATTATGTTAAGTTTGAATGTATTAATTTATATAACATGATGTGTAACCATTCAAACAACCATAAATCTAATTAACCAATTCATCATCAACTCATTAATGAAATATTAAACATTATCAATCACAAACAATCAATATCATTTCATTAATCATTTCAAACATTACATCATAATCAGACAAACAAGATCTATTACATTCAAATCCTGATCTAGGGACATACATGTATCAACAAACTCCCCCTTGGACCTAGATCTCTCTAATGTCTTGTTTTCTGCATCACCTCCTCATATTTCTTGTACTTGTCCTCTTTTGTGACTCCCGCGTGAATCTCAAACGCGAAGCAGAGTGGTATGACGTTCTGGAATTGGAGGGCTTGTACAATATCCTGCGTATCATAGAACAGTGGCCAGTTGTATAGCTTGTAGACATCATTAGCTGACAAGTTGGTAAGCTACATAGGGTCGAATACCCTGATAGTATCCATTTGGCCCTCTTTGTTCAGGACTATGACTGCTTCTCCTGTTCTCCAATCGTAGTACCACCACTTAAAGAGTGGAGTGAAGTCCTGTGGCATTTCCCTGAGTGGGATTCTTGACATTGTGCGCGGAGGACTCCACTTCAACACTATCTTTGGCTTTCCAGTAATGGCATCAACCTCGGACCTTCTAATATACCTTGTAGGCTGTTGGGGTCTGAAGTTAACCCACCTGGTGTGGTACTCCTTCCTTAGGGCAGCCTCAAACCAGCCTGACATCTTTCTCGGGTCAGCATACAAAAGCTTTAGTTTGGCCAGCTGGTTGAGCTCAAAACCTGGTAGAGTCTTCAGATCATGTGGGAATCTGAAGTACTCTATGCCCTTTTCCCTCTTAACTGCATATACGTTAAGGTCCTCAAAATACGCCCACACTATGATCCTGCCAGACACCTTATGATGTTTCTTAACTCTGTAGAGTTTGGTGTAGGCATCCTGTTTAGGTGCAGCGCGTTGGGCTCTAACTTCTTCAAAACACGCAGCCCACTCAGCCTTCCGGATATCGACATCTTCATTTGAGGCTTGGGCCGTTTCCTCTATCTTCTCTAACTCTTGCTCCATTTTGTCTAACACCTCAAATGTATCGCTAACAAGGGATTCACCCAGATTGGGGACCACATTTCCCTCATTGTCAGCATACTAAGGGTAGTGCTCGGCAGTGACATCTTCAATCTCTATTTCATCAACATCGTTGAGCTCTTCGTCACTGGTTGATTCGCATGTCGGAGCATCCTTCACAATCTCATCTGGATTGAGCTTGAAGATCTCTGCTAGTTGCTCGTTTGATAGGTCGTGAATTATTTCCCCTTCTTCAGGGGTATAACTCACCGACCTCCTTACGATCCCTTGCAGATCAAGAATCATAGTAAACTGAGTCTTGACTTGCTGAAGGGGAGTAACATTAAACTCATCCCTTTGGTAATTTGGATCTGTTTGATTTAAACATTCAACACATCAACCATTAGTACTTAATCAAAACAGAAATGCATTAAACTTAATAAAAACATTGAATACATAGGTTTAAATACATGATTCAAATACAGAAGTAATTAAATACATAAACATCTAATCTTTACTTTTGTCCTGGATCACCGACTCGTCACTTGGTGGAGCAGAGGAGGAAGCTGGTTGGTCTTGTCTATTCTTGGATCTCCTCTCCTGACCTGGAGCAGAGGCCGATGCAGCTGCATCCCCTCCTTCTGCATCATCATCTTCATCCTTCTCCTCTGTCCTTTCTTCTTCGGTCCCCTCATCCTCCTCCGTCTTATCCTCATCATCCTCATCATCATCATCACCATCATCTTCGTCTCCCTCTTTGATCTTAAGGGGCTCCCCCTTAGATCCCTTTAGCTTTAACATGATCGTCTTCTTCGCCTCCTCCAACTCCTCTATCTTCTTGGTAGATGTGAAACTTTGCTCCTGGAGTTGGGTGATCTCATGGCTCTGAGCAGCCATCTGTTGGGCCTGCTCCTCAATCACCCGAGCCTGCTCTGAGATCTGCTGAGATTGTACAGCAGTAAGATCAGCCAGCTGGCGGATCTGAGCCGCCTTCTCCTCATCCGCAGCTAATAGGCGCATCACCATCCGGTTAAGCGCAGACAGCTGTTCTTCTACCCCAATTGGAGGTAGAGGTGATCCATATGTATGTAGGGGATGGGTTGAGGGTCCAGCTTGGTGGGAAGTGGTGGTGGTGGTGGCTGTAGTGAAGATGGGGCTGGGTCTGTGAAATGGTGGAGGTGATGTGGGAGTGAAAGATATGGTGGTAGATGGCATCTGTACAGTGGTGGGAGGTGTGTAGGTAGTAGTAGTAGCTGTGGTGGCTGTGGTGGCTGTGGTGGTGGATGGTGTGGCTGTGGAAGTGGTAGTGGTGGTGGTAGTGGTAGTGGCTGTGGTGGTAACGAAGGTCAATCGTCTCTTCTTCTTCTTTTGCCCGTGGGGCTGAGCCATCCTTTTCCTCCTCGTTCCTGTCGAGGTGGATGCTCCCCCTACAACACGGCTAGCTGACTCCGGTGCAAAACTAGGATCAGTAGCTGTCTCTCCTGAGTCTCTTGGGCGTTCACCAACCGCCCTTAGCCCATACTCTGTGGGAACAACCTTGCTTCCCATAGTTCTTGTTAAGGGCTCCTCGTCCGACTCCTCTTCCTCCTCACCAGGAACAAAGTCCTGATGAAAACCAGCAAACTCGGCTATCTCACCAGCTGGGGCAGACACTGGAGGTATAACATCGGAAGCTGTGCCTTTCGGTGGAGTAGGCATATCATCCCTAGCGTCCCCACTGTCATCATCATCGTAATCATGCTTCTGGGAGCAATAGCCTCTCGTCATCTGAATCACTATCATCATGACGCCACTTAAGTCTCCCCGGCGCAACATATCTCTCATTGGCCAAATGGCCGATCAACCTCTTCACCTGGGGCTTTACCTGCTTGTCCCTATACACTCTCATACGACGCAAGGTCGTGTCATCCATAATCTCCAAGGCAACCGCATCATGGCTCTCCTTGGGTAGTGAAGGCAGCTTCTCGTTGAAGATCAGCTGAAGAAACCTGGGGTACATACAAAAACCCTCTTTCCCCTTTGCCTCCAGGTTCTCAACCAGAAATGAGAAGATCATACTCGAAAAGCTGAAAGGGTGGTTCAGCACCAGTGCCACGTAGGCATTCTGAATCTGGTCTGATAGGTCATCGAACCCACCCCTCCTCGAAGCAATACACTTCAGGATCACATGAGCCAAGTACTTGTACTGGGGGCACAGGTTGCTCTTGTTGAGCACACCTAAGTTTATGTCCCCAGCGTACTTGATCCTGAGAAAACAGCCTCTCACAGTAAGTGGATGTAATCTGGTGGGGTGATCAGCATCGTCCCCAAACTCAAAAACTCTCTGGATATCAGCAGCTGTAACCTCAATATCATGACCAAGAATGGAGCTCCGTATACTGTAAGGCTCACGAGAACGATCAACGGAGGCATTCTCCCAGAATGCCTGGTGTAATGACCTGTAAGGCGTGCACGGTGTGGAAATGGCCTTATGTATCCGAGAGCGTCTAAGGAAAGCTATAATCTCTGTAAACTCGGCCCCGTTCCAAGTCGTATGATCCAAGTGAGCACATATGTTGTGCTTTGGATTAATGGACCATCTATCAGCCATTTTCCTGAAACACAAGACACAGAACCATTAGTACATAATACATCAAAATTCAGTTCTAAGTGTAATGTTTAAATTCATTCTGATTCATTCGTGCGAATGAATTATGTGACTGAAGTCAGTCGGTTGTCCTTTCATGCGACTGAGCTCATTCGGTTGAATGTGACATGCGACTGAGTTCAATCTGCTAACTGAGTCTGCGATTGGTTCAGTCGGCCGACTGAGCTCATTCGCATGGTTCATTCGGCCGATTGACCCAATCGCAAGATTCAATCTTGCGATTGGAGTTCATCCGGACGACCAGTCGCCTGTCCCACTGTTCAGTCTCCTTTGATTCGAATCTTGATCAAAACAATTGATTTAACATGGGTTACCGGTTCAATAGACTCGCCATCTAGTCACTAATAACCTATTAAACTTAATTTTAACATATTGCTTAGTTTAGGTTGGTTATTAGGTCATTTTTAGTCCAGTTCTTGTTTCACTCGAATTTCACAGAATTAGGGTTCCATTTCTTCTGATTTCATTGAGATATAACTTCAATCTACCTGTATAAACAACAGCGAACGTCAGAAGATCAATAATGATGTGAGAACAGGATCTAGAGAGATTTTGGCAGAGTAACGGTCAGAAGTGCGATTTAGGAGCGATTGAGGGTGATGAGTAAAATGTGATCGACTGTGACCCCTTTAAATACTGAAGCTGAGTTCAATCGGCCGACTGGCCTCATTCGCTCAGTTCATTCGGGCGACTGAGACTCAATCGTGCGATTGGCCCAGTCAGTCGCATTCAGTTGGCCGACTGAGGTTCAGTCGGTCGACTGACTCATTCGTGCTCTTTCATTCGCACCTTCAGTTAACCGACTGAGTCTCAGTCGGTCGACTGACTCATTCCCATCCTTCCATTCGGTCGAATGGATCAGTCTTATAAGCCATTCGGGTGAATGGCTCAATCTCATGTCCAGTCGTGCGAATGGGAGCCATTCGCATGGTTGGTCCATACTCATGGTCCAATCATGCGAATGAGTCATACTTATTAAATTTTCTGCCATTTTGAACATTTTACTTTTGAAATTAACATTATGAGCATTTGATCATCTCAGACATGATCATTTTAACTTGAAAACTTTTTGATCACCTCAGACGTGATCCTTTTAAACAATATAGTCATCTCAGACGTGACTCTTTTAAACCTTGAAAACACATGTGGTCATCTCAGACATGACCCTTTTAGTGAGTTGATCCCATACTGACTTTCATGATGTAGTCCGACAAACAAAACAAACTAGAATGACTAACTAACTAGAAAGTTAAAATAAAATACAAAAATTAAACTTGTTTTTGGCTTTTTGTGAGAGATAAATCCTAAGATAGACATCTACTGGATTTGGTTCCGGAATAGGCAGCTTCAATTTAGATTGACCACCCCTGGACCAATTCGATTTTGGAATCATACAGGCAAGTCAAATCATTTGGGACTTGTTATCAAAGCCTTTTGATGCTCAATTCTTGGTTTTCATCCAGAGTCGTTAGCAACTTTAGGAAATCATACTGGAACTATTAGATTACCACATTGATTTGAACTTTCAAGAATTACAGCCACAATGATTGTCAATATGTTTGTCCTCTTAAATCCATACACAGACTTTTGACACAAACTGGTGATAGTTTTAGGTTTCATCATTTCAACTAACATTTGTGGATCCCACACTTATATGGTAATCAACATTCCTCAGGAGCTTTTGAGCGGTCTACGGGTATTTTTACAAGAAGAGACTATTCTTAGAGCTCTCAAAGAGAAACCAATCCTCAGGTCAGTGCCATCGCACAGCAGAGAGGCGGCAAACAACAATGTATTCTAGAATATCTAGGTTATGCTTATCCTCAGGTCAGTGCCATCGCACAGCAGAGAGGCACACAACCTATCTCCTTGTTAGAGCAGCTTAATTTTATTTTGCACAAAATGCACCAACAACATAAGTCATTAGCTTGATAGCATTTGTCTTTCTTATTTTTTTCGTGCTTTGCTCTATTTATGGTCATCCGCACACATTCGTGGCGTTTACATGCTCATCACCCCTTATTGGAATATTGTTGATTGTGTTAACCAGTGATAAGATGGAAGCCCACAGTCAGTTGAACAACTTAGTTTGATCTAGAGATCACCAGTCAGGTCTAATCATCTATTGTGTTGAATCTACCGACATATCATTTGTGGTCTAGCAACCTCTAGGTCTACTCTCTTTGTGTTACCTTAGTAGTTACCAGTTTTTCTATCATCTTCCCTTTTATATTGCTTAAATTACACAGACTTATACTTCGAATTTTTGCATCTTTTCTAAGTTAAAATTTTAAAGTCCCTCTTGATTTGTTCCTGTGTACTATCATTTTCCAAAGGGTTTGAATCGGTATCACAGATACGATCTACCTTATATCAGCTTTTCACTCCTTCTCCCTCGTTTTTTTAATGTTATTGGCTGACTTATTCTCCCCCTAAAATACTAAAATCATAACTGGTTTAATTATTTTAGGATTTTAAAAAATAGCGAAATAACATGAATTTAATTTAAATAGACTAAACTAACTAAAGAAAATAAAATTAAAAATAAAATAAGAAAAATTTAACTAAAAACGCATCGGACTACACATGATCATCATTAGGAATAACATCACTTTTCTTTTTAACGCCGTTGACCTCTAGCAAATATTGAAAACGTGGTTTATCAAAGGCTTTAGTATAGAGGTCAGCGCGTTGAAAATCAGTATTAATTTTTACCACATCAATTAAGTTCTTTTCAAAACAGTCTCTTATGAAATGGTATTTAATACCGATATGTTTGGTCTTTGGATGTTGGACCGGATTTTTAGTTACTGCAATTGCAGTAGAGTTATCAACAAAAATAGGAGTAGAAGAAAACTTTAAACCGTAATCCCGCATTTGCTGTTGAATCCAGATGATTTGTGAACAGCAACTTGCAGCAGCAACGTATTCGGCTTCACAGGTTGACAATGCAACCGATGTCTGCTTCTTACACTGCCAGGTAACTAATCTCCTCCCAAAGAATTGACACCCTGCTGATATAGACTTGTAGTTCATTTTGCAGCCCCCGTAATCCGAGTAACTATACCCTGTGAGCTCAAAATCATCATCATGAGGATACCACAACCCAAGTGTGGGTGTACCCTTCAGATAACGAAATATCCTCTTGACCCCGATCAAATGGTTGACCTTAGGCTTAGCCTGATATCTAGAACATAAACATGTAGCATACATGATATCAGGTCTTGAGGCAGTGAGATACATGAGGGATCCAATCATTCCTCGGTACATTGTGGCATCTACCAGATCTCCATTTTCGTCAGGTGCTATATCATGATTAGTAGCAAGTGGAGTCCCAGCAGCAGAAGCATTCTCCATGTCAAAGCGACTGAGAATGTCTCCCACATACTTGGTCTGATGTAGAAATATCCCATTTGGTGTCTGATCCACCTGTAACCCGAGAAAGAACTTCATCTCCCCCATAGCACTCATCTCAAACTCTTTCTTCATAAATGCTTCAAACTCTTTGCATAACTCTTCGTTCTTTGAACCGAAGATTATGTCATCGACATAGATCTGTACGAGCAGTAGGTCTCCATCTTTTTCTTTGATGAACAGCATGCAGTCAATGACTCCCCTGCGAAAGCTGTGTTTCACAAGATGAGTCGAGAGTTTCTCATACCAGGCTCTTGGAGCTTGATGAAGCCCGTATAAAGCCTTGTCGAGTTTGTAAACTCTATCCCGATGATAAGGATCTTCAAATCCCTCGGATTGACTGACATAGATTGTTTCTCTGATTTCACCATGAAGGAATGCACTCTTCACATCTAATTGGTAGACTTTAATCTTCATGTACGAGGCATAGGCAAGTAAGATGCGGATGGCTTCCATCCTAGCCACGGGTGCAAACACTTTATTGTAGTCAATCCCCTCGACTTGGCGAAATCCCTGAACCACCAATCGATCTTTGTTTTAGATAATGACCCCTTGGTCATCCTTCTTGCATTTCAAGACCCATTTGGTGCCAATCACCTTAGCACCTTTAGGTCTATCTACCAGAGTCCATACACCTAACTTCTTGAACTGAAGAAGTTCTTCTTGCATGGCACTCACCCACGCCTCATCATTTAGTGCATCACTGACATATTTTGGCTCAAACTGCGAGACAAAACACCGATAAGCACCATCATGAATATATCCCTTCTCCATAACTGAGGCATAATCAGCTGAGTATAGCTGATTTCCGGTTTGTACTCCTGATCTGACATCCCCAATGACACTGTCTAGGGGATGATAGACGTTTAGTCGTGATCCTGGAGTAGTAGGAACAGCTACCTCAGAGCCAAGATTATGAACATTTGGTTCTGCATCTGAGGTAGTTGGAGTTTGAGGTTCCGAAGTCGAAGGTGCATCACTGTTTGATGCTTGTGGACTTTCAGGTATTGGAACCTGTTCCTCCTGACTGTTCTGATCATCTTCTTCAGCTTCATCTTCAGAGGAGGAGTCACTATCGTCGACTACTCCCCCTGACTGAGTAGATGATTCTCCTTGTGAGCTAGATGATGTTGAATCATGAGATGGTGTATTCAAGATATCATACATCATTCTAGTAGCTAACTCATCATCCGAAGGAGAGATAGGGATGTTGAAGGACTTGAAGAATCCATCATAGTCGAAAAAGTAGGCGGGTCCTTTGCCAGTAGGTGGTGTGGTATATCTCTGAACGTCAACATTACACCACACTTCTACTAGACCCGTTGAGTTGTTGTAAACTCTCTTGTTCGGTATGTTGTATCCCAGAAAGATACCTTCATCAGCCTTCTCGCTGAATTTACCTTCTTGTGTCTTCTTCAGAAGTGTGCACGGCGCGCCAAATGGTTCGAGATACTCCAAATTCGGTTTGCGTCTTTGTAGTAGCTCGTAACATGTCTTTCCGTGGCGCTTGACAATCAGCACTCGATTCAGTGTATAACATGCATTAGCTACTGCCTCATTCCAGAATTGGATAGGCAGTTTCGAGTCTGCCAGCATAGTCCGTGCTGTCTCTATCAAGCTTTTGTTCTTTCTCTCAGCAACGCCATTCATCTGAGGCGTGTAGGCAGAAGTGAATTGATGCACAATTCCCTTTTCCTTGCAGTATTCCTCCATCCACTGATTCTTGAATTCCGTCTCGTTGTCTGAGCGTACTTGTCTTACCTTCAGCTTGTAGATAGATTCCAGTGTGGTTACTAACTCCTTGAATGACTCAAATGTTTCTGATTTGGACTTCAGAAACATTACCCAAGAGAACCTTGAGTAGTCATCAGTAACCACAAAACAGTACAAGTCGCCTGCAATGCTCTTTGCACTAACTGGACCAAACAGATCCATGTGAAGAAGTTCAAGAGGAAGTTCTATTGAATGAACTTTCTTTTCCTTATGAGACTTCTTCATCTGCTTGCCTTTCTTGCAAGCTACACAAAAATCAGGAAGCTGGAAATTCTTGACATTAACTCCTCTCACAAGATCCTTCTGAATCAAGTGATTCATCTTCCTTTGACTAATGTGTCCCATTCTTCTATGCCAGGAGATAGAATCCTTCTCAGTAGCTTTAGATAGAAAACACTGAACCTCATGATCCATTGTAGAAGTTGTTGACAGATCCAAAACATATAGGTCTTTATATCTTGAAGCTGTCATCAGAACTTGGTCCTCTGGAATCACGTAGTCTTTCTTTAGCACGTAACACTTCTTGTTGTCGAAGATGACTTTAAATCCCTTCTCACAGATTTGGGAAACAGAAAGTAAGTTATTTTGAAGTTGTTGAACGTAGTTCACCTTATCAAACTTAACTTTCTGATTTCCCATTCTCCCTGAGCTGTGATATAGCCTCCCTTGTTTCCAGCAAACGAAACATGCCCTTCTTTTATTTGCTTGACGTTTGATAAAAGGGCCATGTTTCCAGTCATGTGCCTGGATGCTCCGCTGTGTACAATCCACGTGTTAGTTTCAGCACTGTAGCGAACACCCTGCACATACAATGTAAAAGATTAGTTTAGGTTAGGAACCCAAGCCTTTACTGGCTTGGGTTTCCTAGGGACATCACACATCATGAATTCTACCCATTGACCCTTAGAGGGTGAAGGTAGCTCAGGTTCCTTCTTGTCATCATCATCAGACACAGAGGATGACTTCTCTTTCCATAAGCCAGATTTGTGCAAGGCCTGTTTGTGATAAACAGTCGACTGGCTAACGGGTTGAACTTTAGGTTCACTAGTTCTTCTAGGTGGAGTTAAAGAACTCCTCTTAGAAGACCTAGGTTTTGAGTCCTGAAGTTCAATCTTCTTCCTAGGTGTCTAATAGTAAAGACAAAAGGAAGCAATGTGTCCACATTCTCCACAGTTGTAGCACGACCTGCTATCAACTTTATGATTAAACTTTCTTTGTGGAGACGTGTGTGACACTCTAGTAACATCACTCAATTTAGGTTTTGACTCTGGTTCTATTGATGTTTTCTCTTGTTTAACAAAGTTAATTGCTTTAACATGTTTAACATCTTTCTCCTTTTGGTTAACTGGTTTTTGACTTGAAACTTGTGAAAGATTAACATCAGAAGTCTTTTTAGGTTCTGATTTGACTTTGTTTGACCCTGACTTTATATTAATCTTTTCAAATTCTTTTTCCAGATTAACACAAGGCATTTTACCCTTTGCTTTTGAAGTGGCCTCCTTTTGTTTGTATCCAGATTCAATAGATGAACATGAGGAATCTGGATCACTAACAAGAGGAGTAGACACCACATGATCCTTGATGGGGTTATTATTTATTGGTCTAGTCTTAGTGTTCATCAAGGTCTCAGGTGGTGGTGGAACCACTTTATAACCCAAACCCTCCCCGTTGTTTCTTTCTCTCACTAAGTGTTGGACAATATGTGAAGAACTTGTTCAACTGTGCAGTTTCTGTTTTAACGAGTTTACTTCTACTTCTAGAACTGCCTTTTGCTTCTTAGTGTCTTCTAGGGAGTTTAGATAGTACCTAATGTCATTAGCTTGGTTAAATGCAACAACTTCGGTTTCCCTAAGTTGTTTAGTCAAAAGGTCTATCTTTTCTTTGTAACTATGCTCATTTTGTTTTAATACTCTATTAGCCTCAGTGCACAGTTGCAAATCTTTTACTAAGTTATCATTATGATCTAATAACCTTGCAAATTTCTCATCTATGCTATTTCTAAAAGTATCACAATCAGAACAAGCATGATTATTAAACATTTGGTCAGTGGTACTTACCTGAGTTGGTTCAGAAGAGTTAGCAATCAACGCAGCATCAGATGTCTCTGGTTCTGGTGATTCTGTCTTTTCTGTCTTTGCTGTGGTAGTCTCCTCTTTAGGCTTGTAGCTGACCTCAGTTGCAGTTTTCTCTTCAATATTTGACATCGCTATCTCAACTGCAATATCTCCTTCACTCGCGGAATCATCATCTAAGTCTACTACACTTGCAATGTTTGATTCCCCTGGAGAGACAAACCTAAAGCTCCAGTCCTGTCCTTCATCATCATGAGCAGTCAAGGCTTTTGGATCCTTGCTTGATGAAGTAGAACTAGTAGCTTGCTTGTCTTGACGAGTGAAGGACGAGAATGGGTTCACGTTACCCGTCTTCTTTGGCTTAACACATTCTCTCTTGAAGTGCCCCTTCTCTTCACAGTTAAAGCAGGTCACTTTACTCTTGTCAAAGCCAAATGTGGTATCCTTAGTAGCTACCAAGTTCTGTCCGGTCTTTTTCACAAACTTCTTCGCCCTCCGGACAGCACTAGCTAATGCCCACATAATATCCATTCTCTCTAGCTCCATCTCGTCCACCTGCTCGTAGTCCTCATCTGCCAGATGGCAGTTTCCAATCTTCCCAGCAACAAGTCCATTATAAGCATGACCCACTGCAGCCAAAAGATCCATGTGTTCTCGAGCAACTTCTACAGTCACATTACCGAGGTTCTCGGTCTTCAGTCTAGTAGCATTCGCTTCAGATCCAATATAGTGGGTACCAGAAGACCCCGACGTGTCTGATCTTGAAGGAGAAGCATGTGAAGGACCCGATGAGCTAGACACAAATGCAGTCTGGAGAGGTGCTCCAGATATCTTAGCTTGAGGCGTGGCATTGTACAAAGCTAGATTCTGAGTGTACGAAGACTTCTGAGCTCTGTACTTCATCCTAAGTGCTTCTTCTCGCAACTTTAGAATGAAGTCATTGATATCCAGCTTTGCCAGCATTTCATTTTGTCTCAGGTTAGACACGAATGAAGCCCACTTTTCCGGCAATCCGTCTGCAAAGTTAGTAACTTTTTCTTCCATGGTAGTAGTAACCCCATGTGTATGCAGTTCACTCATCAGATGGTAGAATCTATCTATAACATCGTCCAAACTCTCGTTTCCCATCGATGAGAAGTTATCAAATTCCTTCTTTAACTCCTTAGCCTTGATTTCCTTCAGCGAAGCATTCCCGTCGTACCTCTTTTCCAGCTCATCCCATAGTTTCTTGAACTGCTTATTTTCTGAGTACTAGTGGAAAATGTCTTTAGGGATAGACTGTGTGATCAATGCATATACTCTCTTCTCTGCATTATACTTACCCTTCTCCGCGTCGGTCATCCCTCCTAAAGTAAGCTTTACTCCATCGGCTCCCACCGGCGTACTATACCCAATCTCGATAGCTTCCCACAAATTTGGATCCACTCCATTGAGGTAGATCTCAAAACGTTGTTTCCAGTGGGGAAACTCATCTAACGCTAAGAGATTTGGTGGTTTATTATGATTACCCACCTCACTCTCAAGTAATAGCAGGTTCTGGATCCTAGAGTCCTTCCCAACATTAAAGGCTGACATTTGATCTTCCATGGCGAATAACTTTAAGTCTAATAAAACAAACTGTCAACTGGTGCGCCTGAAGGATGCGATTGGGCTATCCGTGCGAATGAACTATGCGACAGGTTCAATCGTGCGGCTGAACTAAGCGATTTGTTCAGTCGTGCGAATGAAGCTGATGCATATGAACACTGCGAACGAACGGTTCAATCGTACGAATGGAGGTGCGACTAGGTCCAATCGTGCGTATGGGCTATGTGAATGAAGTCCAGTCGTGCGAATGGCTCACTCGTGCGACTGAATCTGCTGTTTTGTGAAAATTTCTAGGTTAAACGTGTTTTAGCCGTAAAAATTCAAAATTTTGCAAACTCTAATCGCCTAAGTCCGTAGAAACCAAACTTTGATGAGCAGGAAACGTCCAAGATCACTTTGGACACAAAAGATTGCGTTTTTAGAGTAAAAACACAAACTTTTTATCAATCTTGATTGAATCACACGTAGTCAAGAACCAAAGCTCTGATACCACTTGTTAGGACCTTGTATTTGAACGAAATACCGAGTGGTTAGCGTGTAAACCAGATCAAATAGTGCGAAATCCTATTTGATTGGTGATCCATTCAGTGAGAACACACGAAGAATCAATAAAGTATTGAATCTAACGTTAAGAATTGATTGGGAATCGATCTAATGTGTTCTATGAACTTGGAGAACGAATTGAGAGGCTTCTGGACGGCTAGGGTACGTCTGGAGTCGAAATAGAATGAATGCTTTTGTTTTTCCACGAATTGGGTTGTATTTATAGGTTAGTATTGTTCATTCGTGCGACTGGACCATAAGTATGGTTCAGTCGTGCGATTGAACCATGCGGTTGATTCATCCTCACGACTGAGTGTTCAGTCGTGCGACTGAGCCAATCTTATGTGTCAATCATACGACTGATCCAGTCTCCTGGTTCAGTCGTGCGACTGAGTCAATCGTATGAAGTTATTCATGCGTGTGGTCCATTCGCATGGGCCATTCGCATGAGAACTTCATTATGTTAAGTTTGAATGTATTAATTTATATAACATGATGTGTAACCATTCAAACAACCATAAATCTAATTAACCAATTCATCATCGACTCATTAATGAAATATTAAACATTATCAATCACAAACAATCAATATCATTTCATTAATCATTTCAAACATTACATCATAATCAGACAAACAAGGTCTATTACATTCAAATCCTGATCTAGGGACATACATGTATCAACAAGACCAAAGGCGGTTTGTGTATGAATTTAGGTTTTGGGAATAGTTCAGATGAAGAAGAGAGTGAAGGAGAGGGAACCATTGGGTATATTTATATGAATTGGATCTGAGACAAAGTTAATGAAAGAGAATAAATTTCGAGATCCGGCCGTCGGTCCCACCTCTGAAAATGTGCCCAAAAATATAGTTTTCTTGGAAGTCTAAAATCTTCCGAAGGTAATTTTACTTCAGAAGTTTTGATGAAAAGCTTCCGAAGCCAAGATGACTTCGGAAGATATTCCAAAGAGTTTTGAAGATTTTGCTTCGGAAGAAATTTCTACTTGAAGAATATTATTCTAAGAGGAATAAAACTTCCGAGATTAATTTCATTTCGGAAGAAAATTTTTCTTCAAATACATACAACTACTCAAGATAAATTTAAGCTTCGAAAGATATTTCATAAATCTCTTCCGAAGGTAAATTTTCAAAAGAAGTTATTCGTTTTTTAAAGACATAAGTTTCTTCCGAAGGTACATATCTTTAAAAGGACAAAATATTCAAAAATCTAAGGAATGCCTTCTAAAAAGATTTTACTTCCAGAGTAAACAAGGGCTTATGAGGAATATAAAAAGACAACTTAGGACACACAAGTTTTAGAATAATATGAGTTAGTTTTAAGAAAAGCTACTCAAATTTAATCATCCTAATGGCTGATATAAGATACCTAAATATCTGCTCATCAAAAGCTTTGGTGAATAGATCAACATATTGTTCATTTGTGTTGACTTTGACTAGTTTGATTAATCCTTTTTAAAAGTTATCTCTAATCATATCATACTTGATATTGATGTGTTTTGTCCTTGACTGCTGCACATGATTCTTTGTAATAGAGATGGCACTATTGTTGTCTATGTAGATGGGAGTCTATTTGAAGTTGAATCCATAGTCTAGCATCTTATTCTGAATCCAAAGCACTTGAGCACAACAACTTATAGCAGTAATGTATTCAGCTTTAGTAGTTGATGCAGATACACATGATTGCTTCTTGCATTGCCATGAGACTATCCTTCCACCAAGGAATTGACATCCCCCTGATGTAGACTTTGCAGTCATATTGCAGCCACCATAGTCACTATATGTATATGCATATAGATTAAATTAAAAATTGTTTGGATACCAAAGGCCAAGTGTTGAGGCACCTTTGAGATATCTTAAAATCCTCTTGACAATGACCAGGTGTGATATCTTGGGGTTGGCTTGATATCTTGCACAAATACATTGGCAAACATGATATCAGAACGGCTAGCTATGAGATACATAAGAGACTCAATGGTAGCCCTGTTTCTGTTCATCCACACACTACCTCTCAAGATCAGGTCCAAGGGAGTGGTTTCTGGCTATTGGTGTCTTAGCAACCTTACAGTCAGTTATGTTGAATCTTGTAAGTATGTCTTGTACATACTTTGACTTACTTATGAAGATGCCACTGTCAACCTAGTGACAAAGACTTCATCATGGGATTGAATTTCTTCCCTTAACTGTCAGCCCAGAATCATCACTTGACTCAAATCATGAAGATTATAGATCAAAATAATAATGAACACAATAAAAACCCCAATTTGTTCTAACTTGATTGCATATGATTTGTACAAAGTGGAAACCCCAATCAATTGGTCATTCAATGATTAGCCTAATCCTAATTACAATTAACCTATTTATAGTGAATATAATATTCACAAATTGCACTTAAGCCCCTAGACTTAGGCTAAGTAATGGGAGTTACATATAAAACATAAAAATGACTAACACATATTTAAATATATTTTGTTGACACAAAATATATTTATTACGATAAAACTCCTAGTCATCTAAATCTTCAACGTCTCTTCTCGGTTCTTCGTCTCGAATGTGTCGGGTTTGACTTTTGTGTTGACTTTGATCGTGACGTTGACTTTTGTTGACTTTGACTGTGTTGATAATATAAACTATCGTGTATAGCTCCAACAATTCTCCCCCTTAGTCTATCATTATCAACTGTTCAAACGAAATCAGCACTGAGAAGTCAACATTAGAAAGATCTTCAAATTGAAGCTTTCTGAATCTGATGAGAAAGATTATTCATCTCATAAGCTCCCCTATTTATATGCTCCCCCTTTTCCAGTGCATCCTTTGTGAAGATATTAGAACAACATTCCCAAATCTCTAATCTCGAGTGCTTTAGAAGATGTAGGAGGAGGATTCCTAGCTCGGTATCTTCTGCAAACTTGAGGAACAGGTTCTCTGATTAAGTACACTGCTCAACTGATGATCGCCCATCATTTACAACAAAAAATCTAAAACACATTCACAAACACAATCTAGACATTTCTAATTAGATCATTTCATTTTAACAAAATAAACCCGTGTGTTATCTTTGTGTGAAAAACAAGCGAACCCGTGTTCGTTTGTGTGCAATTTCTGTGAAATGCATGAAAAATGATAAAATTTAACAGCATTATATGGAAGAGCTAAAAGAATTTTGAAATGAAAATTTATTAAATTTATATATATTTATTATTTATTTTTTATTATTTTATTATTATTTTTATTATATACGTTTATTATAACTTTTTTTTAATTTTTTATTTTTTTATAACCGAGAACTGAATCGATCTTGATATCACTCCTCAAGATATACTTTAGCACAAAGATGAATTTAATCATCAACAATCAATGAGATCACACTGATAACTGAATCTAATGACAACCCTTTGAAAGATTTTGAAATTCTCAAACATATCAATAACGATTGCTTATATGTTTGTCCATTTAAACCCATGCCCTATCTTTTTCAACAAGCAGCAAATGATTCGTTAAGGTTCAATTAAGTACTTTAGAATGCTAGGACCCCACAATCTTTTGGCAAAAACCCTCACCCAACCTCAGGATTTCTTGAATTTTATTAGGATCTTTATGGAACAAAGCTTATGCATTAGTGTGCAAGAGATTATCAACAGAATATTGCATTCTGTGATGAATTCATTGTTTAGATGATTTGACACTACTTAGACCAAAATAATGAGAGCTCCAGGTCTATACTCACGTATAACAAAGGAGATGACCATTTAGCATGTACCGATGAGAGCTCCAGGTCAGTACTTCCGTACAACAAAGGAGATCATCACTACAGGTCAATACTTCCGTACAGCAGAGGAGATTAGCACAAACACAAGACACATAAATACACCAAACATGGGTCAAAAAATATGGCTTATATGAATTGTATCATGGTGGGTGAAAGATCAATTCTCAATCCAATTTTTATCGGGACTCGGTTTTCGTGCAGGCCAAAATGATTGCGTAAATCCAGACATCCTTAAGCATATATTTTAATTTAAATCATTATTTTTCTATCTACTTTATTCTTCAGCCTGAGTCTACCAAGCATATCATTAAAGAATCTGTTGATTTTTCTTTTATTTGCAATTAAAAATAAGATGCGAATCATATAACAGCATCAGTTACTATCATTTCTCATTTTAAAACGCAAGTCATGCAAGAACAAGCATTTCAAGATGATATACAATCATTTCTCAGTTATTTCGAATCAAGTTCCCAGATCTCTTTCTATTTTTTTATTTATTATACTCTCCCCCTATATTTTTATTTTTGCAAACCTATTTTTGTTTTTTTTGTTTTTTTAATATTTTTTTTATATTGTTTTTTATAAAACTATACAAAAATAGAAATTTATCAAAGAAGGTCTTCCAAATTACACTAATAAATAGATAAGAAATTAATGATAAAAAATATGCAGTAATTGTGAATTGAGAACTTCGATTATGTAGATAAAAATCATATTGTGGATAAAATACCATGACCTTAACATGTTTGTTCCGCCTCAAATTTGAATTAGGAACAATGTATGTCAGTAAACTGGATTACTAATAGTCCTCCTGAACTGTTCATGCACTCATTAACAAATTAGTTAGAGAGGGGAACCCAGGCCATCGTAGTCCTGGGAGTTCCTTTTTCATTAATATAAGTAACCTGCTTCAGCACACAACCGTTTAAACAATCAGTGATTGTTATAACCTTCTTTTTAATTTGCCAAATTTGTTTCGGTTCAATTAATTTGGATTTGAATGAATTAAATTTGGAAATCATTTTCTGTTTAAGATCGGATGAAAAAGAATTTGATTTTAACACTTTGGTCATTTTCATCTTTGAATCATGTGAAATCGGCTTCACATGAAAAGGTTTGGATGAAGGATTTTTCATCCAACCATTAAAAAATGTGTGTTTTTTACCTCTTGATCCAGAGAAGCAACCTGTTTTGCCTTTACTGACTGTAACATTCTTTGTAGACTCTGATCCGGAGAAGCAATTCGTTTTGCCGTTACCATTCGAAGCAAGACTTTGAGGACATTTCTTCATCACATGACCTTCTTTTCCACACTCAAAACAAGCCTTGAAAGACTTTTGATTCTTTATAGTCCCGTGTTGTGCAGGTGAGGATGAGGATTTCTTTGAGCTTGTAGCAATATGTTGCTTTTTCTCAACTCTTTTACAAAGTTGAGGTATAACAGACAGAGATGGAGACTTCTTTTGTTGAGTTTTGTATGGATGACTTGCTTGTTTTGCAGTTGAAGAAGAGATCCGTATTGGTCTTGATTAAGCTTTTGGAAGCTTTTGAGACTTGACAATGTTAAGTGATATCTTGATCTTTGAGTAACCGACACTATCCTCTGTGTTTGATTCATCATCTGAGCTTGTCTAGTCTCGTACACACAAATCTGCTTCCAATGGATCTTAATTAACAGGAATAGGATATGTTGTTGTGTTTAGAACTTGATGATTAGTTGATTCCTGATTTATCTCTTCTTTCACAACCCTACAGGCTCAAAAGTAGGAATTTCACCTGTGTTAAACACATCAAAGAAGTTAGAAGAAACATGTGACAACCAATCTCTAGGTCATAATTCTAACCCTTATCAACCTGCATCTATACCCATTAAATTAATATTAATGTTAATATCATTGCCTATAATTACTATTAGAATTATTATTATTGTCGATTGTTGTTATCATCTTTGTTATTTCATGTGTTTTTGTGATGATTTAGCTAGTTCAAGCTTTAGCTTAGGGAAACTTAGTGTCCCAGTAAAGCCAATTAGTCACCCATGCAATAATTAAATCATAATTTGAAACAATTAAAGTGTGCATGAACTCAAATTTTCGGCCAAAATGCATGCATGCACACTTGATACTTAAAACACATCTAACTAAATTATACCACCCAATATTCTACACTATACTATAAATAATACTACATAATAATATCTACCATTTAAATTTAAATTAAACTCCCTCACAAGAAGCAAAATTCGGCCGCCCCTTGTAGCACCACCCCTTTCCACCACTCACCACACACCCTCCTCTTCCCCACTACCATTTCATGCATTTCTTTCTACACAAACACTCCTCCCATTCTCTCCTTCTTCTCTCTTCCCTCTCAGTTTCTCTAACTGAAACACACACACACACACACCACTAAATTCTCTCCATTTTCAGCTTGGCAATCGAAGGGCAACACCATTCCATCATCGGCCAAGCTCAAAACCGCAAGAAGGAGAAGCCTTGTGAGCTTGTGGTGCATGGATTCATCAAGATCCACCTCTCCAGCCCTTGTTCGAAGCTTTCTAGATCGCTTTTGTCCCTCCACACTCTCCAAATCGTGAACCATACAAAGAGTAAGCTTCATCTTACCCGAAAAAAGCTATGCCATGTGTTATTTTTCTTTTCTCCACCAAAAACCTTACTTTATTTGTTCTAACAGAAGCCTACTGCTATCACCTTGTTCTTGAGGAGCTTTTAACGTTCTTGAAGGTATCTCACTTGTTACATAAGTCATTTTATAGGTGTAACCAGATTTACACCTAGAAAACCATCTTTTTGTAACCTTCTAATAACCTGCTTTTGAAGTTACAAAAGGTTTGGGTAATGTTTAATCACAAGTTATAACGTTTTACACATGTGTAATGGGTGAAAATGGTGTAATCTCTAAGTTTTCATCTTGTTCTTGAGTTGTATGATGAAAACGTGAGTTAGGCATGTTATTTCAATAGGTTTTGGATGATATTGGGTGTATGATGAGATGTTAATGGCTGGAAATAATAAAGTTATAG
The DNA here is from genome assembly GCA_025215565.1 of Flaveria ramosissima. Classification (NCBI taxonomy): domain Eukaryota; kingdom Viridiplantae; phylum Streptophyta; class Magnoliopsida; order Asterales; family Asteraceae; genus Flaveria; species Flaveria ramosissima. The sequence continues at coordinate 32,400,407 of CM046043.1, read as the reverse complement.
ACTTGTAAGCAATTTTGACATATTTGGGGACCCGAAAAGTGGTAAAATGACTTTAAAATAAGAAAACATGGACTTTAACCATATTAAATATAATTCCAGGCTTTAAAAGGTTTGATAAACTTTTTGGACCGGATTTGTTGTTTAAATGGTCAAAAGACAAGTTAAAAAGGGATTTTTAACTAAAAACGGGTATTAAACGGGTGACGTTTTGAGGAAAATCCAAGAAATAATGGTATAAAGATCAAAACCCATAGAAACCTTATTATTTCAGTAAGATAAGTTCTATAAGATCTTTAAAGATGTTAAAAATTGGTCAAACAAGCTTTTAAACGGTTATTTACGGGTAAAAACGCGTTTTAACGGGTTTAACATAAAAACGAGGTTTTCAACTAAAAGAAGCTTGAAATACATTTTTAACAGATTAAAAACTTATAAAAATGTCATTAAAATAATATTTAAAAGATCTAAGACTAAAAATATGGAAATCAACACTTCACCGTTAAAAACCTTCGGTTTTACCGTAACTAGTAACATAAGACATAAAAATATAAAACCCGGAACTAAATTATGAAATTTTGGTATAAACTTACTTAAAATAAGTTACTTAACTTCGAGAACCTAATATTTGGCCATAATAGTCATTAAATGCAAGAAATCAAACTTTGGGGTAGAAATTGTAAATTTTGGAAACTTGGAGGAGTAAACTGTAAATTTTGTTAAACCTTAATAAACCGACCCCTTGAACTAATAATCAGTTAGAAAACTCAAACTAACTTTTATAGATGATCCAACATGGTAAATCATGTATTCTTTCCTAAGATACCCTAACTTTCTATAAAAGACTTAGCAAACCAAAAGCTAGTAAGACATTAACCTCATGACTCACCTAGTGCATCTCCATAACCATTGAATTAGTGCCTTAACACTTAAATCTGGATGGTAGGGTACTAGGCTTGAGACTCTTTCCCCGTACACGAAGAATCCTTTGCTTGAATCTTAAGGTGAGTTTTAGTGTTCCCTTTTTACTACTGTTTTTGGGATGAAACATGTTGTACTTGAATTGAAACCTTTAATGAGTTATTGTATGATACTTGAATGTTGGGGTTAATGTTAGAACCTGCTTTTATTTGTATCACGATCATTATTTCTTGTGTGAACCGCTTGTTTTATATGGGTAGATCTACTTGGGCAATCCCCCACACACAGTGCCTTCCGTGATGAGCGGGAACGGTACCACACTGAGATCCTGCGGGGTCGTTTGTGGCATGTGACAAGTTTTTACGAGATACTAGGTGAACCATCCGGCAGGTATGGTCCACTATTTTGAGGCTCAGTTTTTCCTTCAGGATTAACCGGTAAAAAATAACTTTTGAAGAGGCTAGCCGGGACTGATTGCAGGGTTGATTGTGATCCCCCACAACAGTGAATCTATGATTCTTTTAAATCAAATGTGGATTCTATTGAATTCTTTTGTTTTTAAACTTTAAGCACTTGAATTCACCAACTTTGTAGTTGACACAATTTCTTTTTGAGCATGTTTCAGGTAATCCATGAAGGGACTCTAGCCGTTGTTGAAGACCTAGACCTAGCACCGTGACCATGGCATTGGCTTATTTGATTTTAAAAACATTTGGAACAATTTATAGTTATTCTAATGAATACATTTTTTTCTTAATGTTGGATGTACAATTTATTTGGGGGCTAGATCTATTACTAGCCATGGGTTCTTTTAAACTTTAATGCCATGTGATGTTCTCTCCTTTTGTGCTCTTATGATGGTTTGTTTCCGATGCCATATGTGTTGCTAGTCTGTGATGTCCCACCCTCCCTAGGCCCAGGGTGTGACAGATTGGTATCAGAGCCAAAGGTTGTAGAGATGTCGGGAATACCATAGTAAGACCCTAGGCTACAACCCTGATACCTTAGGACCGTCCTTATGGGAAAGTGTTAGGATGATCGTGTTAGGTAAAATGATCATTACTCTTGATCAACGTAATCATGAATTTTCCGGACGTGCAAGTTCCAGCATGAACCTTTAGGTAATGATTGGACTTTATCTGTTTGAAACTCATGATTTCTGAAATTTCTTTTGAAGTGGTCTAAAGGTTTTTCCTAAATGTAAACTACTCTACCTGTTGTTATTTGAAGAAGCTACTGATACCTCTGGTTATTGATACTATTGGGATATCTGATACTAATTCCATCATTGCCACAAGTACTATTATTATTACAATCATGAGCTATGAGAAACCAAATTACTCATGATGTTTGTTGCAGGACATCAAGGACTATGGCTGACAAGGGTAAGGCACCGGCATACCCCACTGACAGGACTGCACCATCTGGGAGCCTCAAGAAGGTGACACCGTGAACGCAGTACGAGGAGTATATGAGGAGATGCGGACATCCGGGATGGATATCCGTCACATCCGACGACACCGAGCCGTCAGAAGACTCTTCCTCGACATCCCCTCCTGGAGTCAGACGCGCTCCCATTCACCTCATGTCGCAGCTCCTACCCACTCACCTATCCCACCTATCAGGGATAGGGGTGCACGTGTGATCACCCGCCTATGCAAGAGTGCAAGGCCAGGTCCCTCAGTCTCCTTTAGGATGCCACCTCCTCCTCCACCACCTGTTAGGATTCTGACACCTGTACCTCCGTCATTTGACCCACTCCACTACCACCCACATGACGAGCACCGGATGCCACCAAGGCGCAACATGTATGATGGCCCTAGTGTGCTAGCTAGTGACAGGTACTCCAAGTCTAGCCGCCGGGCAAGCGACGTAGGTCCCTTTGATGCTGCATTGGATGAGAATCTGAAGACCGTTCGTCGTCACGAGCTGACCCTCCAGCACGCTACTCGGACCTCTCAATCTGCCTAGTTTCAGGCCATGATGGCTTCGCACGGGGTCCAGTGGTTGGAGCAAGAACAGAGGAAGAAGAACTCGGGATGGCTAGGTTGGTTGAAGAAGAAGTGGATGTGAGGGCTTGGAGAGGATGTGGGATTATCTGTCTTTTAGATAGTTGAAAGAAACTATTTCTATTATTATTTGATATTATTATTATTATATTATGGGGGTGATGGTACCTTCCAACTTGTAAGAGTGTAACTCTGAGACAATTATGTTTGCTGATATTATTAACTCTATCTCTTTGTGAAACTATCTTAGTTGATGCTAAAATCTTGTTGAGCTATTTATATTGAATTGCAACATGTCATGTTATGTGTGGGGAATATTGACCCGTGTCTGTTATGGATGAATTGCATTAAGCTAATTTAATGAAAAAGTTTCATGTTAGAGGTATTTAGTGGTGTGTATGATACACTCCCCTCTTTCTAGGACGTGATAGTTTAGGGTAAATGATGCATGGGCTACTCAAAACCAATTATGAGATGCTAAACAAAAATTTATCTGTGATGCTATCAGAATGCCGACTAGGAGAGGAACCCACATTGGAAAACGAGGAGCTACTAGAGGCCGTCGTGAAGGGGCTAGACAAACCAGAAACCAAACCCCTAATCCACTAGGAACCCCTCGTGGAGAGAATGCTAACAAGGGGAATGACGAAAGAATTGCCAACCTTGTTGCACAAAAGATTGCAAACGCTATTCCTACCATTATAGCCCAAATCAACGCAGACCGGAGTAATCCCGATGGTGATGACGTATTCAGAAACAACGAGGGCAATAACGAGGAAGCTAAAGCACTGAAGAATGGATGCTCCTATAAAACTTTCATGGCATGCAAGCCAAAAGATTTCTATGCCACTGAGGGTGCGATAGAGACGTACCAATGGATCGATGAAATGGAAGTTGTCTTGGACATCAGTGAGTGTAAATTGGACCACATGGTGAGGTTCGCATCCCAGTCACTCAAGGGATCGGCTCTAGAATGGTGGAAGACGATTATTCAGCCCCGGGGAAGGAACACTGCTAACCGAATGAGTTAGGCCGAGTTCAAGGAGCTGATAACCAGCAAATACTGCCCCATCAACCAACTAGAGAAGCTAGAGTCCGAATTCCTGATCCTGGAGATGAAGGGTCCTAATTACACTGAGTACATCAACCGTTTATTAGCCCTATCTCGGCTGGTGCCATACCTGGGGACACCGGAATCTAAGGGTGTAGCGCGATTCGTTTGGGGGCTACATCCTAGAGTCAGGGGAATGGTTTGATCTTCCAGGCCTTTAACCATGTAAGTTGCGGTTGACTTCACCAGCAGTTTGACTGATGATTTGGTTAGGGCTGGATGGACTGAGCAACTAGGACTGAAGAGAAGAGGAAGTTGATGGGTGAGAAAAGGAGGTGGTTTGATGTAAAGAGAGCAATTGGCATAGTAGCGGGTCAAGCAAGAAGAGTTTTGAAGGTGTGAGGCGCGATGACAAAGGTGGGAGGACAAGGAAGCTATACTCGGGTACGAGCCCATTCTGCAACAAGTGCAAACTGCATCATCAAGGGGATTGCAAACCGATGCCCTGCTTCTGATGCAAACGACCAGGTCATTTAATCAAGGATTGTATGTATGCACCGGGTAAACAATGCTATGAATGTAGAGATCTAGGGCACATGAGGAACAAGTGTCCTAAGCTTTCGGAAGAGATAAGGAAGCCAGACCCAACAAGCCTAAGGGGCGAGCATTTGTGATGGAACCAGCCGATGCTCGCAAGGAACCTGATGTGGTCAATGGTACGATCCTTATGAACAACCATCCTGCTACCGTTCTATTTGATACTGGAGCAACTGCTAGTTTTGTTTCTAGTACTATTAGGCCTTTGATTGACTTGAGTGCATGTATCCTGACTGATCCGTTTACTGTAGAATTAGCTGACGGCAACATTATAGAAACTAATGAAGTCATCAAGGATTGTTTAATGAATCTAGAAGGTAGCACATTTAAGATAAACCTGATGCCTATTAAGCTAGGAGGATTCGATGTGGTTGTTGGTATGGATTGGCTGGCTAAGCATAGAGTCGAGATCGTGTGTGATGAACGACTACTTAGAATACCGTTAAGCAACGGGAAAGTGCTAGTGATTCGTGGCAAAGGAAGGGACACGCTATGCCCTATGATATCTCATCTGAAAGCTACCAAGAGCCTTAAGAAGGGATGTCCAGCTTTCATAGTCTACGTAATGAAAGCTCAAGAGGAGAAGAAGATTAAGGATATTTCAGTGGTTTCTGAATATCCAGAAGTGTTTCTCGAATATCTACCAGGACTCCTTCCGAACCGACAAGTTGAGTTCCAAATAGATCTACTACCTAGTGCTGCACCAGTAGACAAGGTACCACATCGGATCGCCCATCTCGAGATGAAGGAACTAATGCTACAGATCCAAGAACTACTCGACAAGGGATTCATTCGACCGAGTGTTTCTCCATGGGGTGCACCGGTATTATTTGTGAAGAAGAAGGATGGAACCCTACGTATGTGCATTGATTATCAGGAACTGAACAAGCTGACTATAAAGAATCGTTACCCTCTCCCGAGAATTGACGACCTATTCGATCAAGTGCAGGGAGCTAGTTACTTTTCTAAAATAGATTTAAGATCGTGATACCATCAAATGAAGATAAGAGAAGAAGACATGCCCAAAACGGCCTTCAGGACGAGATACGGACATTATGAGTATCTAGTCATGCTCTTTGGACTGACTAACGTACCATCGACGTTTATGGATCTCATAAACCGTGTATGTCGCCCGTATCTTGACAAGTTTGTAATCGTGTTTATCGACAACATCCGGATCTACTCTCGTAGTAAAGAAGAGCATGAGAAACACCTTAGACTGATTCTTGAGTTTCTCAAGAATGAACAGTTCTATGCCAAGTTCTCCAAATATGAATTTTGGATACGAGAGATCCAATTTTTAGGGCATGTCGTAAATTAGAATGGGATTCAAGTTGACCCTTCTAAGATTGATGCGATTAAGGACTGGAAATTCCTGAAACCCCTACCGAGATAAGGCAATTCCTTGGATTGGCCGGATACTACAAAAGCTTTATCAAGGACTTCTCGCGCATTATGCAACCATTGACTGCTATGACAAAGAAGAATACAACCTTTGTGTGGAAACGAGAGCAGAATGAAGCGTTTGAAACGCTCAGATAGAAACTGTGTAGTGCACCTATCCTCGCCCTCTCAGAAGGAATTGAGGATTTCGTGGTCTATTGTGACGCCTCGCGTCAAGGACTAGGATGCGTGCTAATGCAGCGCAACAAAGTAATTGCTTATGCATGAAGACTACTAAACGATCATGAGAAGAACTACACAACGCATGATCTAGAATTGGGTGTTGGTGTTTGCACTCAAAATGTGGAGGCATTATCTCTATGGCACGAAGTGCATTATTTAAACTGACCATAGAAGTTTGCAACACATTCTGGATCAGAAGATGCTAAACATGCGCTAGAGAAGATGGGTTGAGTTACTGAATGATTACGCATGCGAAATTCGCTACCATCCTGGCAAGGCCAATGTAGTGGCAGATGCCTTGAGTCGGGAAGAAAGAGAAAAACCTCTTCGGGTTCGTGCCTTAAGGATGAGTGTGTACACCGACCTTATCGCGAGACTAAAGAAAGCACAAGGCGAAGCGCTAAAAGAAGATAAGGTAGCAGGGGAATTGTTGACAGGAATGGAGAAGTGATTAGAGCTGAGCAGCGATGGTATATATAAATATGAATGGAGAATGTGGGTACCAAAGCATGGGGGAATTAGAGAGGTAATCCTCGACGAATCCCACAAATCTAGGTACTCAGTTCACCCCGGAAGTGACAAGATGTACCGTGATCTAAAGGCACTTTTCTAGTGGCCTGGGATCAAGAAATCCATCGCTGTTTATGTTGGCAAGTGTTTGACGTGCGCTATGGTGAAGGCTGAAGTCACATCCCAACCTTGACGGCGGAATCGTCGAGATGTGAGGGTTAAGATTGTTCACAACCACATAACGCTATTATTTATTCCAAATATTATAATTATAAGTTTCAAAGGTAAATTACAACCATAAGTCTCAAATATGAAATCAACATAACGTAACATGAAATAGTCCAAGACAATTCATTTATTTAACTAGGTCCAATTTTAGATGTGAGTAAGCTTCAAATACGACAATCAAACTTGCGCATTTCCTGAAACATGTTAAAAATAAAGAAGATAAACATAACGTTGGTGAGATTTCCATAGTTTTTATACATACATATATGAAAGATGGCAATTCATGTCATAAGTTAGTGAGCAAAGTAACTAGGGATGTATGACAGATGTAACAATCAAACCTTGACAGTTTACAAGATTACACGTTTACAAGATTATACGATTAGCTAAGTGTACTTGGATTAACCAAGCAGGCTTGTCAGGCCCATAGATCTATGACGTCGTCAGGCTAGCAATAGTTAATGATTGCACATATAATAGTCAATACATGGTAATTACTAAAGTTCAACTAACCACAACAAACGAGGTGAATTGCCCAAATGTTTACAAGATTCAAACGAATTTACAAGTTCAATACTCACATGAGCAATATGTATAAAATTGATTATTAATAGAAAATGATAATAGGCGTCGTTCCAACGTAAACCGTCACGAGACACCTAATTATATAATTACAAGATTTAAGTTTATTAATAAGTTTAACGAGAACTAGGATTTCAATTTGGTATTTGGGGCTTGTCGAATAAACATGTTTAACAAAATGGAACGAATTATATTTATTAAACTCAAAGAAATTTGCTACATTTTATGTAAGGTTATATATATAAAAATATAATATTTATAAAAAATTTTAAATATATAAAGATTAAATAAAGTTTAGTAACCACAATTTAAAACAAAAATTTGAACGCAACGGTTGAAATAATAATATATATAGGAACACAGTATTATCTAAAGTCTACTTTTTATAAAAATATACTATTTATATCTCTTTTTAGAATATTTAATAAAACATAAAAGTATTTCTTTTTAAGTAAATAATTTACAGAAAATATTCAAATGATTTTTAAAAGGATCAAAGTTTATAAAATGATCTTTTATAATTTTTAGAAATTTTTAGTATTTAATTTGAAGCATAAAAAGCCCAAAAAGAAGGTTTGAGGTTGCCCAGGTTCGAACCCGGGACCTCAAGCCTAGCATGTGGGAGGGTAACCAGTAAACCAGGGCCGCAGCCTTGGTAACTCTCGGCTTTTATATATTAAAAACAAAGTTACAAATCGATCCCCAATTCGAATGAACCCTAGTTTTGATTCGATCCAAATTGAACACCAAATCAATGTTATTAACCAAATTAACCATGGGGCTTTTGCTTCCCATGTCAAGACGAGTGTGTAGATGTGTTCACCTTACCCGATTATGAGCGAATTGATATGATTTACTTTGGTTTGTCTTCGGTTCTTTCGTGATGAATAGGGGGTTTGATTTCGAATTTGCGGTGGATCTTTCAAGCAATTGAGTGTACAGAGAGGTTAAAATGATCAAAAGGGATGATTCCTCTTTGTTATATAGCTCTGATTTGATGCGGCTAAGCCTAAACGGTTGCGGTTCGAATACGAATGAAAATAGGTTTAATTCATCGTTTCATTTGAAATTGGACTCATTGGTGAATTAGAAACGTTGAGACGAACGTTTGAACTCGTTTAATTGGGTTCTTATTATGGTTTAATGTTCGAATGGTAAGAAAATTAAGCCCGACGGTTACCGAGCTAAATCGACACCCATTGTCGAATTTAAACACAAATTAAAGTGTACTTAAGGTTCGAAACGTAATCACGAATTCATTTGGAACGATTTGGGTATCAAAATCGGGTGTTTTCGTGGGTTTTGGGGCTCGCCGGAGTTCTGCCGGAAAAACGAGGGTGAAGGGGAAAATTGGTTTGGGATGTTATAATTTTACACATATGGTCCCTTTGGTTTTCAGTTTGTTATTTTATGCTCTAACTTTTATTTTAAGTTTCAAAATTAACAAACCAAACCCCTTAACTTTCTTAATTTAAGTTTTAAAACATTTTTTAAGTTATTAATTTTATTTTCAACTTTTACAAATATATTTATTATTATTCTTATAATTTTATTTTTATTACTATTATTAATATTATTATTATTACTTCTATTGTTATTATTAGTGTTATTATTATTATTTTTTATAATTATTTTTATTATTATTATTATGATTATTATTTATTTATTGTGTAATAATTAACATTATTAACTTTCAAATTAAAGAACTAAAGACAAATTAAAGAAAAATAGACATAAGTAACACATGAATTTCATATTTGGCAACAAAGGTCCATATAAGAATTTAACGAAGCTAACTTTTAGTTAACCCAAAAAATATATGATGTTACAGTCTCCCTAACTTAAAAGAATTTCGTCCCGAAATTAAGAATGAAAGTAAGCGAACAAATGCGGGTACATCTTTTTCATATGCTCCTCAGATTCCCAAGTAAACTCAGCTCCATGTTTGTTTTCCCAACGGACTTTGACGATCGGTGTGGTAGTTGTTCGGGTCTTCTTCAGGGTTTAGTCCATAATCTCAACAGACTTTTCAACGAAATGTAATGACTCATCTATTTGAATTTCCCCTAGAGGAACATGCAAATTTTTATCAGCCAAGCATTTCCTCAGGTTTGAGACTTGGAAGGCAGGATGAACTCCACTAAGTTCAGAAGGTAGTTCCAGTTTGTAAGCCACTTTCCCAGTTCTTTTAAGAATCTTGAAAGGTCCTACAAAACGTGGGGCTAACTTACCCTTCTTCATAAAACGAACAACACCCTTCCATGGAGAGACCTTAAAAAGAACCATGTCATCGACTTGAAATTCCAACGGTTTGCGTCTTTTATCGGCATAACTCTTTTGACGACTTCTAGCCACCTCAAGGTTACTACGAATTTTGGAAACTTTGTCGGTCGTTTCTTGAATAAGTTCAGGACCAGTGATGAGATTCTCATCAATGAAAGTCCAACAAATCGGAGAATGACATTTACAACCATACAAAGCCTCGAATGGTGCCATCTTGATACTTGAGTGATAACTATTGTTATACGAAAATTCCGCGAGCGGTAGATGCGTATCCCAATCACCACCAAAGTTTGGATGGTTCGCTCAGTTTGACCGTCCGTTTGAGGATGGTAAGCCGTGCTTAGATCCAATTGAGTACCTAAGAATTCTTGCATAGACGACCAAGAGTGCGAAGTGAAACGAGCTTCTCGGTCGGATATGATGTGCAACGGCACGCCATGACGACTCGTAATTTCATCAATGTAGATACGAGCCAATCTTGAAACCTTGTAAGTGTCTCGTATTGGTATGAAATGTTCCGTTTTGGTTAAACGGTCAAAACTCACCCATATACTATCATGGCCACGAGGTGTACGTGGTAACTTGGTTATGAAATCCATGGATATATGTTCCCATTTCCACATAGGGATTTCAGGTTGTTCAAGTAAGCCACTCGGTCATTGGTGTTCGGCTTTGACTCTTGCGCATGTGAGGCACTTTGAAACATATGACGCTATGTCTTTCTTCATTCCAGGCCACCAATATTGACCACGCAGATCCATGTACATCTTATCGGAACTAGGATGAATAGAATATCGGGTTTAATGGGCTTCGTTCATGATGAAGTGACGGAGATTGTCACGATTCGGGATCCAAAGTCGATTCAAGAAATACACATGCCGTTCGGTTTTGTCTCCAGTTGTGACCGAACGTTAAACGCCAAATCTTCATCTTTCCCTTCGTCGGTTAACGCTGCTTGTTGAGCCTCAGGAATGCATAACTCGAGATCACTATCACTCCTTATGTTTTGAAACATGATAATAGCCTCCTTAATATCCACATGAATCTCAGTATCAAATTCCCCTAACGTGTCAAACCATTGCCTTTGATCTCGGATTTCTTGAAGCGAGACAGTCTTGTTCTGGATCTTGCGACTCAGCGCATCGGCTACAACATTCGCCTTTCCAGGGTGATAGCGAATATCACAGTCGTAGTCACTAATCAACTCGATCCAACGTCTTTGTCTCATGTTGAGATCCTTTTGATTGAACACGTGTTGGAGACTCTTATGGTCGGTGTAGACTATGCATTGTGTCCCATAAAGATAGTGTCGCAAGATTTTCAAAGCAAAAACCACAGCACCAAGTTGAAGATCTTGGGTTGTGTAGTTCACTTCATGAATCTTCAATTGCCTTGACGCGTACGCTATGACTTTTCCTCGTTGCATGAGAACATAACCAAGACCTTGATTAGAGGCATCACAGTACACGGTAAAATCATCGTTTCCATCGGGGAGTGCTAAATCAATATTTTAGATTCATTGACCTTGGATCTTAGGATTCATCTCGTTCAAATCTAGAAATCAAAATTAAGATGGGTGGACGTGTGTGAATCGAAGAACAAAGAGATGGATAATAATAATAATGTTATGATTTCATTGATGTTGATAAACAAGTTACAATGAGAATCATAAATGGCTGGTGAAATCAAACCCACCCAAAGGAGAGGATTTCTCCTTAGGTGGTGATTTACACCATGAGAAACACACAAAAGAACCACACTTGTTAAAATGCACTAGTCGGTCTATTTATACTAATATTACAGCATGACCTAATTTTGACTTTTCTTGTTGTCTTATGTTGACTTTGTCTTGTATTTGTTTTCTTCTAATAATCAATTTGGTCTCTGAACTTGTACATTTGTGATTATCTTAGTCTAATAATCAATTATCCCCCTTAAGCTTTAGTGTATACATGCTTGCCAAACAATTGAACATAAATGACTTCCGGATTCAAACCTAGGTCTTCCAAAGAGAGTATTTAATTCCTCCTAGAGGCTTCTTTGTTGGTCCATGTGATCGAAAAACAGTGCAATGAAGTGATGAATTGCTCAATATCTAACATCCATGCTAAACAATAACAATTGAGAAGATAGAATACAATTCTAACTATATTTGATAACAAAATGAACAATAACAATCAATAACATGAAGCACAATAATATTTCTGTGTAAAAACTGCTTGGACTAGGTAACTTGGCAACAATGATCCACGATTAGGGTTTTGTAAGCTTACTTACAATGAGAATTGACAAAATTATAATAGCAGTTGTAGTTTCGCAGACAGTTTCGCTACCAGCGAAACTGTCATGCCGAAACTATAGTTTCGCCGGCAGAACACAAGTTCGCCGGGTAAACTAGAACAGCAAACTGTGAGCGAATGTACAGATTCGCTCACAGTTTCGCTGGACTGCCAAAAATACACACTTCAAAGAACATACAAAAGAAACTACAAAGGTCCTATTACAAGTAAAGTAAACAACTATACTAAGGTGCGTCCAACCTATACATGATCTCAATACTCCCCCTAGGTTGGATCTCACTATCTTCACTCTTCTTGATTTGACTTGTCAGCTCCAGTTCCTCTGCTGCATTGATCTGTCTTCCATCACTCCTGCAGCCAACATCCTCAGAAGCTTCAGCCAATGATCCTCCAAAGGTTTCTTCCTGCATCACTAGCTTCTTCAGAATGACCACTAGCCTTTGCAAACTGCCTGGTCAGATCTTGAACATCCATATTAAACTCATCCTGAGCTCTCACCCTTTCAGCTAACTTTTTGACCTCCGACCTTACTCCCCTGATCTTGTTGGCAACATTCATGAACAAACTAGCTTCTTTTTCTAGTTTTCCTCTCCAGCCCCAGCTTTAATGTGATTTTCACATAGTACCAAAAGGTCTTCATCACAAAAACTAAACAACTCCATCGGATCAAAACTCTAACTCCTTTCCATGTTTAACTCTGATCACAACCTCTCCAGTATTGTTGTCATAAAACCACTTCTCAAAGTCCTGTAGTTGTTGGGGAAGAGGATCAGCCAATCTTACCGAATTACAGTCTTTGGAGGTTTAAACTCTTAGTACAATCCTTCCCTTTCCTGTCTCCCAGTCTTTATCCTTTCTTGATCTCTTTCTTCAGCTTTCATGTATCCAAAAGACTCAAAATTATCATTAAGTCCATTTTTTATCTCCTTCTCAAGAAATGATGCTCTTCACTTAAGTGAGCATTGATCAGAGGTAGAGCTGCTAAACGTCTTAAATCCCATTTAGGCAAGGTCTTAAAAGCCTTCCTCTTAAGCATATAACTGATATTTCCTCCTCTTCTCTTGATCATAAACATCTTTAAGCTTGGATTGTAACACCAGCTTATAATTTTCTTATCAGCTTCCTTCCTGCTTAATCCCTCCAAATGTTGGAACAAAGGAGTGATTTCTTCCACTTCCTTCTCTTTCACCAACCAATCATTTTTATCCATTTCAAAAACATCTGCATCATCCTCTCCCTTCTTAGCAACATAGATCAATGGTCGCTCATCAACTTCATAAAACTCAGGTTCTGAATCATAGTCTATGAGTTTTCATCTTCCTCTTCTTCATCAACCAACCCTTTGCCTTTATCAGATACTCCTTCAGTAGTAGCTGTAACAACAACTTCTTCACCAACCAGATCTTTTTCAAATCAAACTGCATGTTTACAAACCCAGCCTCAATAATATCTTCCTCATCATTTCTTCCAACATCCTCTCTTGGATTTCTTGCTCTCCTCCACCAGTAGTTGCTGCTCCAGAAGTGCCCTCTCCTACCTTAGATGAAGTACCCACATTCAGAAATGAGTACTTTGATGTATCAGTCAAATCATCTAACTCAGATTGAGTCAGTTGACTAGGTAGGCCGGCTGCAGCTTTCAGTTGTGTAATCTCCTCAAACAACTTCTTAACCAGTTGTTTTGATCAACTAACATTCTCTGCATTCCTTCAATCACCTCATCTTTCTGTCTTTCTCTGATTTCCTGATTTGTAAGTTTAGTCTTAATCATACTCAGTTCATTAGCCAACGAAGTATTCAAGTTGCGTATCATATCCTCATCAAGATTTTCACTAGCCTCTCTTCTAGCTGTAAATCCCTCATGTCTATGCTTGGTTCGCCGCTCAGGCTCAGCAAAATCAGTTTTCTTCTTAGACCTCCTTTCTTTTCTCAACCCTGACTTCCTCAGCTTGTGCATCAATATCCTCTTCAAAATCATAATCCTTTTCTTTGGCATATCTCTTCCTTTTCTTTGTAGCATCAGCTTGCTGTACTCTTGTTTCTTCAGCTCTTTTATTCTCTGACTCATCCACCCGTCTAATATAGTTCCAGCGTTCTGGAGGATACATATTTTCCCAAAGATGGGTGATTTTACCACTAAAGTCGTGGCGAATGGCACAGCAGTCAGCAAAAATACGGGGATTCATCTGTACCAGCCTCTTGATCTCTCCATGTTTTGGAACATCAGGTATAAGATCATCAAAAATCATCTGAAGAAAACGAGGGTACAGCAGCCATTTGTCTTTCTTTACAGCCATCACATTCTCTGCCATACATGCAAAAATCAATCTAGCTATATTGGCCTTCTCCCCTTTACAACACAGCACCATTGCCTTAGCCCAATCAAGATTAAGTCCATCGGATCCACCTTTACGGTGATCTAGACACATGATAAACATGAGCGATGTATCTCCATTCTTTAGATAAGAATGACTTCTTGATCTCTTCCTTGAACCAAAGGCTGGTCCCTCATATCCCATACTTCTAAAAGCTTGAAACACCTCAGATTCTGTCATAGCTACTTCATCTCCAGAATCATCTTCAAGTCTAAGAATCCTCGAAACATTCTCAGCAGTGATCGTCACTTCGTGATCAATAACTTTGGCAGTGATCCGCTGTACATCTCCTCTAGTATCATACTCTGCAGATCGCCAAAAATCTCTAATATGAAGATCATAAATAGTAGGCGAATGAGATATGGCATAAGCTATAGGTGATCTTTGAAGCCATCTGATACAATCTCTAAATCCAGCTGCCTTAGGGTGAGTATCATCTAAAATGGCTGTGATGTTATTCCGCTCATCAAATTTGAGATTAGCCATGATAACCTGATGAAGAAAACAAATAAATTGAATGAGAAATTATGAAAAGAAGAAATAATACTAACAATGAAAAAAAACTAGCAGTTTCGGCAAGCGAAACAATAGTTTCGCTCATTAAGACATGATAGTTTCGCTGAACAAAACAGTTTCGACAATGAAAACTAACAGTTTCGGCAAGCGAAACAAGTAGTTTCGCTCATTGAAACATGTTATTTTCGCTGAACAAAGACAATTTCGACAAGGTGAATAGATTAAAGAAGATTCGCTATTAATTTCTGCAAGCAAAAACATAGTTTCGCTGTAAAAAATTAGTTTCGCTGTTCAAAAAATAGTTTCGCTGTTCAAAAGAAAACATGACCAAGCGAAACTGTGCAAGTTTAAGACCAGATTCTGCGAAACTAAAGATAATTTGGCGAAACTGTTAAGTTCGCCCGGACAGCATAACTTTACAGTTTCGCTGAGAAGATGAGAACTTTCGTTCAGTTTCGCAGAAGAATCTGCAATTTCGCTGGATGAACAGCGAACCCACCGAAGAGTCAAAATCCAAATGACTTAAAAGGAGATGATTTTAACCAGATTAAATGATATTACAAGGTTCGAAACTCACATGCGAAGCAAATGAAACGATTAATCAGTCCAAAACACAACCAAAATGCAAAATCGCCAAATAAAGTCACGGAAAACCCTAAGAACCTACACAGATCGTTTTTGCGAAATTATGAGAAGAATTTCGCAAAAACGACTTAAATAGCAAATAGTTTCGCTGAGAGCGAAACTATAAATTCGCAGGGCGAATTTACAGTTTCGCCTAGGGAAACTGTAAGTTCGCTAAGAGATAACCAGTTGACAACTAATTAGTAAACCTAGCGAAATTGCAGTTTCGCCTTGCGAAACAATTAGCGAAAGTATAGTTTCGGCACCACCCCCAACCCCCCTTTTTATTATTATTAATTTTTTTTATTTTTTTTATTATTTTTTTACATGAAGCACATCACATAATGAGATCTAAATAATCAGAGATCACATCCTCTAGATATTTATGAACATAAAGATGATCAAAAATCATCGACCAGCAATGAGATCATACTGAATACAGGATCTGATCACAATCTGCACAGAAACAACTGAAATTAGAACAAATCAATAACGATTGCTGATATAATTGTCCACTTAAACTCATGCCTTATCCTTTTTCAACAAACAGCTTATGATTTGTTTAAGGTTCAATTAGATGCTTTAGAATGTTAGGACCCCACAATCATTTGGTAAAAACCCTCACCCAACCTCAGGATTTCTTGAATTTTGAATCAATCTAACATAGAACAAGGCTTGTGCATTAGTGTGCAAATGATTATAAACAGAATATTTCATTCTGAAAAGGAACTCATCGATAAGATGATTTGACATAATTATATCAAATGGTGAGAGCTCCAGATCTATACTCACGTATAACAGAGGAGATAACCATTTAAACATGTGCTGATGAGAGCTCCAGGTCAGTACTATCGTACAGCAGAGGAGATCATCACTCCAGGTCAGTACTTCCGTACAGCAGAGGAGATTAGCACAGACACACGATACATCAACACAAGAATATACCAGCTATGGTTCAGGGAGATGACATATCAAAGCAGAATGGACGAAAGATTCATTCTCAATCCAATTTTTGTCAGGACTCAGTTTTTGTGCAAGCCAAAACAATTGAGTAAATCCAGACATTCTTAAGCATGATGTTTAATTTAATCATAGAGCTGCTGTCTACTTTATTCGTCAGGCGTGAGTCTATCAAGCATATCGTTAAAGAATCTGATCAATTTTCCTTAAAATTTATGTGAAACAGAATCCAGTATCAGTTACTATCATTTCTCATTGAAGCACCGGTCATGTATAAAATATACTTAGAGAATATACAATCATTTCTCATCATTTTAAATTCCGATCTCAGAATCAAATATGAATTACTCCCCCAAATTTTTATTTCAAATAATAAATAATTTCAATAAATCATTTTTTTATTTTTTTATTTTTTTAATAAAAGAATAGAAAATGAAAATTTAAAAAAGATATTAACCCGAGCATAGAAATCAATTCATAAAAACGAGGTTTATCAAAGTTTTTGTGAAAAGATCAGCTTTTTGATTTTTTGTATCGATGGGTATAATATCAATGAAACCCTTTTCTTGAGCATCACGAATCGCATGAATTCGTGTCTCGATATGCTTGGTTCGGGAATGATGAATAGGATTTTTAGCAATTCCAATGGCTGCTTCATTGTCACAAAATAAAGGTGTATGGAGAAAATTAATTCCATAATCAATCATTTGGTGTTGGATCCAGAGAACTTGAGAACAACAGCTTGAGGCAGCAATATATTCAGCTTCCCCTGTAGAAAGAGAAACAGTGGTTTGTTTCTTGCTCTGCCAAGATACCAAACAACTTCCCAAATATTGACATCCTCCAGACACAGATTTTCTGTTTAACCTGCAACCATTGGAATCACTATCAGAATAAGCATGTAAATCAAAATTCCCTCCATATGGATACCATAATCCTAAACGAGATGATCCTTTGAGATAACGAAATATTCTTTTGACAGCTTTCTCATGAGATTCCTTTGGAGCCGACTGATATCTAGCACAGTAACCAACAGCAAAAGTGATATCAGGACGACTTGCAGTAAGATACATGAGAGAGCCAATCATAGATCTAAAAAGATGAGGATCAACTGGTTTTCCGTTTTCATCTGGAGTGAGACAAGTCTGAGCAGTAAAGGGAGTCATCTCAGTAGAAGCATCATCCATCTTAAATTTCTTCAAAATATCCTTAATATACTTCTCCTGATGAATAAGAATTCCTTCTTTCTGTTGTTCAACTTGTAATCCAAGAAAGAAACACATTTCACCCATCATACTCATTTCAAACCTTTGGCTCATAACCTCTTCGAACTCTCTACACAATTGAGAATTTGTAGATCCAAAATAATATCATCAACGTAAACTTGGACAAATATCATTTCACCATTCACTTCTCTTTTGAAGAGAGTCATATCAATGGTACCACGAGAAAACCATTGCTTAGAAGATACTGTGTAAGGGTCTCACCAGATTCTGGGTGCTTGATGAAGACCATACAGAGATTTGTCAAGCTTAACACTTTATCAGGAAAATCAGGATCCTCAAAACCTGGTGGTTGACACACATATATCTCCTCATCAATGTCTCCGTAGAGAAAAGCACACTTCACATCCATCTGATAGACTTTAAATTGTTTATGAGCAGCATGAGCGAGAAATATTCTGATTGCTTCAAGACGAGCAACTGGAGCAAAGACTTCTGTATAATCAATCCCTTCTTCTTGAGCAAAGCCTTGCACAACGAGTCTAGATTTGTTACGCACCACTACTCCTCGATCATCTGGTTTGTTCTTAAACACCCATTTTGTACCGATTGGATATTTGTTAGGAGGTAAGTCAACCAAGGTCCAAACTTTAAGCTTTCTGAACTGTTGAAGTTCCAATTGCATAGACTCCACCCAACAAGGATCCTGTAGAGCAGCATGAACGTTCTTCGGGACAATTTGAGAGATGAAGCATGAGAAAAGACAAACATTAATTAGACCAGATTGACTTCGCGTTCGAACACCATCAGAGATAGATCCAATCACGTTATCAAGTGGATGATCTTTCAAAGTTTTGTAATCACTTGATGAAGGAAAGATGGTTGAAGAAGTATCGCCCATAGCCGGTGAAAGATTAGATGAAGGAGAATCGATGATAGGTGTTGGATCAGGTAAAGGAGAAGATGTATGAGGTAAAGAATCAGATGATGGTGCCGGATCAGTCATTGGAGACGAAGAACTAACATCAGTTGAAACAACATCATTTACTAATGAGTTGGATGGAACAGACGATGGAGATGATGAAATAATATTTGTTTGAGTATTTGGATGGACGTATCATCATCGAAAACTGGCAGATTGAACGAATTGAACACAGTATCGGAGTCAAAGAACCATGCTGGTTCAGATTTAACTTCAGAAGGATTAGATTCCTGCCAATCAACATAGAACGACTCTTGAACGATACGTGTTCTTTTGTTATAAACCCGATATGCCTTTTGCGAAGAAGAATAACCAACAAAGTAACACTCATCAGAAACAGCACCAAACTTTGTCTTTTGAGATTGAGTATTCAGAAGAGTGCAAGAACAACCAAATGGTCGAAAGAAATCAATTAGAGGCTTTCTCTTATGAAAAGTTCATAAGGAGTCTTCATTTTATCTTTCACAATTAACACCCGGTTTAGAACATATGAAGCACAATTTACAGCTTCAGCCCAGAAAATAATGGGTAATGAAGATTCTATCAGCATTGTACGAGCAGCTTCAACAAGAGTGCGATTCTTTCGTTCGGCAATACCATTCTGCTGGGGTGTTCTCGCAGCACTAAATTGTCTCACAATCCCTTTTTGAGCACAAAATGAATCGAGAATCTGATTTTTGAATTCAGTGCCGTTGTCACTTCTTAGTCCCATAACTTTTCTCTTACTGATTGATTCGATAGAAAGAATTAATCTCTGCAATTCCTCTGCAACCTCGCCTTTGTGTGCAAGAAACCTCACCCATGAATATCTTGAGAAATCATCTGTAACAACAAGACAAAAAGATTTTTTAGCAATTGATTTAACACTAATTGGCCAAATAAATCAGTATGTAACAACTCAAGAGGACAAGATATGCTATTTAGAAGTTTGGGCTTATGAGGTTTCTTATGTTGTTTGCCTTGGCACATGCCATGCATTTTCATTAACAGAAATCTTTTGAAGGAAGTCCTCTAACAAGGTTGTTCTTTACTAATTTATTAATTATCTTAAAATTAACATGGCCTAAACGACGATGCCATAAGAGAGACTCAGAGGTTGATGCTTTTGAAAGAAGACAAGTTGCAGTAGCCTTTGATTCGCTTGAATTCATATCGAGAAGATACGTATCATGCTTTCTTGGAGCACGCATGAGAATCAAATCATCTGGAATTACAATCTCTGATTTTAAAAATAGACATTCATCAGATTTAAATAGAACAGGAATGTCTTTATCGCAGATTTGAGAAACACTCAGAAGATTAAAAGCCAATTCGGGAACATAGTTGACTTTTTCCAAAGTGAGAGAACCATTGGTAACTTCTCCTTGTCCAATCATTTTTCCACCCTTTTTATTACCAGCAAAAGCTACATATCCTCCATCTATAATCCGATAGTTGGTCAACAAATCCTTTAATCCCGTCATATGCTTGGAACACCCGCTATCAACATGCCATAAACTGTTTACAATCTTTGACGAGGACTCCTGAAAAGAATTAACAAATCAATTAGCCAGGAGTAATAGGAACCCAAGATTGAACAACTTTGCTTTTTAAAGAAGCAGATTTTTTACAAAAGAAATTATTAACTAATTTTGTCAATTTATTTCCAAAACAGTTCCTATTAGAGGATCCTTGAATCAAAGAAGGACAATTTTTGACAAGATGATCCTCTTGACCACACCTGAAACAATGAGGTTTGAATCTAGGTCTGTGATGTGATGAGGTAAAAATGATCAATAATAATCTCCTCATCACATTCAGACAAACTAAATCAACATCACTGAATGTCTCATACAACTCATGAGTTTGATGTTTATTTGAACAAGAATTTTTCTTTACAAATTAGAACAAGATTCATCTGACATATCAGTAAAACTTGTACCACTGGTACTGGTGTCAGATGAAGAAGAAATACTTTCTCAGATGACGTCATATTTAATGGTGTGAAAGATGGAATAGGTTGAGAAAAGAACTTTTCGAAACAATTAGTTTTAAGTTGCTCAGTTGTTTTTTGGAGAAAGATCAGATGCATTACATTCATTATGAGAACAAAAATCATCACTACCATGATCTGAATTACAAGATGGAATAAAACTATCATGAGAACATGAGACATTCAAGTCTGTTACATTTGAACTAGAAACAAAAACAGAATTTAAACTAGACTTATGATCTAAAACAGACTGCTGATTTTCAGGTGTACTAGAACTAGTGCATCCAAGCCCACTAGTTGGTCCATAGTCGTAGTCTTCACGAATGTACTTAGAGTTATTCCCCACTAAACCTGCAGACATACTGTCAGTATCTGTTTTGATTAAATCATTAGAAGGATGAGGAACAGGCATAGGAGAATAACAGTATGTACTAGGTGGAGGATAAACCTGTACATTTTCATAACCCAAACCTGTTTTAATTCTTGCTCCCCGTTGAGATTTACAAAGATCATCATGTTTCATTCCAGAAATAGTCCATTTATCTAACTTTGACTGAAGTTTGCTTGCTTCAAATTCAGTCAAAGTATTAATCTCGACATTTCTTTCCAAACGATTCTTTTTAAATGATCATTTTCTTTTAAAGCCTCATTTAATTTCACAAAATATTTTGATTCATTCATTTTAAGTTCATCATTAATTCGCTTTAAATCCTTTTCATTATCAATTAACAAACGGTTAGCCTTATAAATCCCAAATAATCTAATTTTACAAGCAGGTGAGCACATATCCTGTATTACCTCATATGGAAGTCCCATTACCATCCTTTCAGCAGCTAAAGCTTTGTCACACATGCATACTGGAGTACTTGATTTCTTTTCCTCAACAGTAGGCAGCAACATCATCCTTTTCCTTTCCTATCTCATCTCTTGAATTCTTTTCTCACTTAACCTGCATTTTCATCTTTCCATTTCATCAGCTTTTTCTCTTTCCCATTTACAAATGACTCATTTTCTCTTTTGAATTCCTTGACACACAAATCCATCTTCACCATCTACTTCTTCATTACTTTCCACAAACTCAACAACTAACGCGTGATTGATCTCAGTTCTTGTTTTCTTCCACCTCTGCACTCCAGTAAAAGTTCGAAATCAAAGCCGACTCCTTTTTTAGATTCACTTCTTCCTTTTCTTTCTCTGTTGTCAGTCTTGTACTCCGAGTTACTAGGATCTGTGACAATTGGTACTGGACATTCACGTTTGAAATGTCCCAATTGTTTACAATTAAAGCACTCAAGTTTGACTTATCAAATCCCAGTTTTGAGTAGATGATTGACCACCAAAGTTCTTTCGTCATGTTCTTTCCATAAATCTTCGAGCTCTTTTAAAGTTAACATCGCCATTTGCCATTGAATATCAGTTTCTTCAAATCATCAGGATCAACCTGATACATGTCCTCCATAGTCATTCCTTTACCTTTCAGTTCTCCAGCAACAAGAGCTTCATAGCTCTGAACAAACATTCCAAAAGAGCCATTGTTTCTGATGGAATTGGAGTTTCAGCATTGACCTTAGAATTACCCAAATCTCTTCCAACATGACTATTCCCACTCGAGAAATTACTTGTATTGCTCCCTCCTTGAATTGGATTTTGTATTTGAGAGTTTGCAGCGGATGACAACAAAGCAGCATTTTGAGAAAAACCAGATGTGGGCATCATAGTCTGGTTAAATTCCCTTCTTTTCATATCCAACTCAAAAGATTTCAACTTATTAATGATATCCATCAGCTTGTAATCTGTGAACCCTCTTTCTTGTTTATGCATTCTTACTTGAAGACTCCACTGTGGTGAAAGAGAATCGAGAAGCCTATTAACTTGTTCACTGTTGGAGAGCCTTTCATCATATTTCTTTAAAGTGCTTGAGACGGTTAAGAAACGGTTTGTAAGATCTGTCAGACTCTCATTCTTGTATCCCAAAATGAATTGAACTCTTTTCAGCCTAAATACTCTTATCTTTTACCAAATCTGCATTACCATCATAAAATTCACATAAAGCATCGTAAAGAGATTTAGCATTTTTATGCTCTGCAAAACGGTTGTAGATGTCTGGAGCTAAACAGAGAGTTAGAGCACCAAAAGCCTTTTGATCACGATCAATCAATTTCAGATCTCTTTCAGTATAGGAAGATGGGTCCTTGTTCTGAGAAACAACATCACCAACAGTAACCGTTGGTATGTGAGGACCAGAAGTAATCGATTCCCATTGATTATGATCAGTGTAGAAGAAGAAAGCTTTGAGACATCTCTTCCAATCTTCAAAATTATCTCCATTAATGAGCCTTGGAGGTCTATTAGGAGCAACACTTTCAAGATCAGCAAGTGTGAGAGTAGTTAATTTCGACATTATAGTTTTGGCAGAAAGGTTTATAATTTCGCTGACAAATTCGCAAAAAAAGATGACTTGGATGACAATTTCGCTGAAGAATTACTTTCGCTGACAATTTCGCTGAAGCTGACACTTTTGCTAGCAATTTCAGCAGCACTTTCGCTAGACCAAAGACACCACTGGCTTAGTTTCGCTGCTAACTTCGCACGAAACAAGCTTGAACTTTCGTTCAAAAACAAATTCGGCAGCAATTTCGCTTGTTGATCGTTCACAAACACTGATGAACTTTCGTTCAAGGGATTAGTTTCGCAGAATCTCTAGAAAACAACTTCTGATGCAAGATAGCTCATAATTTCGCTGAAAGATGATGACAGTTTCGCTGTAAGAACACCAATTTCGCTGATCGATCTCAAAACCCTTTTTCACCTCAAAATCAATCTGAAATCATCCAAAACTCAATGAATTTGAGATCTGATGATTGTAGAATCTTCCTCAATCAAAAATGAGCATAATACAATCAATTTCCATGTCAAAAACACCTTATAATCCAATGAAAATTGATTGAGACTAGATATTGAACAAAAACCACAAAAACTCAACAAATCAAGAGCACTAAGGCTCTGATACCATATTGTTGGTCCATGTGATCGAAAAACAGTGCAAATGAAGTGATGAATTGCTCAATATCTAACATCCATGCTAAGCAATAACAATTGAGAAGATAGAATACAATTCTAACACATATTTGATAACAAAATGAACAATAACAATCAATAACATGAAGCACAATAATATTTCTGTGTCAAAACTGCTTGGAATAGGTAACTTGCAACAATGATCCACGATTAGGGTTTTGCAAGCTACCCTTACAATGAGAATTGACAAAAGTATATATAGCAATTGTAGTTTCGCAGACATCAGCGAAACTGTCATGCCGAAACTATAGTTTCGCCCGGCAGAACACAAGTTCGCCGGGTAAACTAGAACAGCAAACTGTGAGCGAATGTACAGATTCGCTCACAGTTTCGCTAGACTGCCAAAAATACACAATTCAAAGAACATACAAAAGAAACTAATAAAAGTCCTATTACAAGTAAAGTAAACAACTATACTAAGGTGAGTCCAACCTATACATGATCTTCAGTCTTCTTGATTGACTGATGTTCTGACACAATTCATTGATATTCTCCCCCTCAGATTAAGCTCTTCCTAATATATTTCTGACAAAGGTTAGAATCTCTTGAGAAAACTTTTGGTATTGGATATGGGTTGTATCCCTTTTGGATTGCAGTTCATATCACAACTCAAGGATTAGAATGTATTAGGCATATGGTGAGGCTTTGAAATTCAATAAACTGCATGAGGAACATGAATCAATGTTGAACACACTTCCACTCTTTTGAAATAACTTGATAAATGACATTCTTCAGATAATGAGTACTCTCTTGATTAAAGTCTGTCTAACTGTCTGCTCAGTAGTCAGACATGGGTGCAAAACATCATCAGAAAAATGTGATCTCAAATACTTCAAAAAGGGCATTTGATAGTTGTACAAGTCCCTAGATGAATCTGTGAAAAAATGACCAAAGTTGATTTCTACACTCTTTTTTTTTGCTTTCGTGATCAAAATGGATGTGCTTGTTGGTTGCAATCATCCACATTCATGTTTTTCTTTTCTTTTTGAAGTCCTGTTCATCAATTATTCGTAAGCATTTCTTGCAACACATCCGCATTTCTTTGCTAACACATCCGCATTTGTTTGCAAAGCATCCACATTTGATTTCAATGCCTCCACATTTGATTTCAATGCATCCGCATTTGTGCTTAAAGTACCCGCATTTGCTTACAAGTTAACCGCATTTGGTGACAAAGCCTCCGCATTTGTTGCCAAGTCATCCGCATTTGGTGACAAGTCATCCGCATTTTTGTATAACACATCCGAATTTGTGGATAACACATCCACATTTGTGTATAACACATCCGCATTTGTGGATAACACATCCGCATTTGTGTATAACACATCCGCATTTGATCAAGCTTCATCCGCATTTGTTTTTGTTCATCCGCATTTGTTTTCAGACTTGAACAAAAACGATTTTACACTGTAGTGCAGGTCGGGAAATCCGCAGTAGCTTCCATTTCTTCATCTTTTCTTTGTTTTTAATGATAATCGTGTTCAATTGCATCGAATTTTAAAGAAATAATCCAGTGAATGATTATATTTCTTCAAATCGTACTATATTAGAACAAATCTGATGATTTTTCTTCTTGATTTTGAGATGAACAAATTGGTTTTCTTCTTTTTTTTATGATAATCTTGTTCAATTGCATCGAATTTTGAAGGAATAATCATGAACATGTTCACGATTCTTCAAATCGTTCCATAGTTGAACAAGTTTCTTGGTTTTTCTTCTGATTTTGGGTATGAATAGATAGGTTTTTTATGAACAGGGACTTTGTTCTTCATTTTTCTTCTTTTCTTCTTTGTTCTTGACATCATTAAAGATGAAATCAGATCTGAAAAATAGATAAATCCAGCAACCAACAACTCTGATACCATTTTGCTAAATCAATATTTCAGATTCATTGAGCTTGGATCTTAGGATTCAACTCGTTCAAATCTAGAAATCAAAATTAAGATGGATGGACGTGTGTGAATCAAAGAACAAAGAGATGGATAATAATAATGTTATGATTTCATTGATGTTGATAAACAAATTACAATGAGAATCATAGATGGCTGGTGAAATCAAACCCACCCGAAGGAGAGGATTTCTCCTTAGGTGGTGATTTACACCATGAGAAACACACACAAAAGAACCACACTTGCAAAAATACACTAGTGGGTCTATTTATACTAATATTACATCATGACCTAATTTTGACTTTTCTTGTTGTCTTGATGTTGACTATGTCTTGTATTTGCTTTCTTCTGATAATCATTTTGGTCTCTGAACTTGTACAATGAGATCTTCAGTCGGCTGTGATTTTCATTTGGTAAGCTTCAGTTTATTACATTGTTGAACCTCAACAGGGAGTGTTAGAATAGGAGCGTCACACAACTTGCGTTTTAATACCTCGAAAGCCTCTACTTTTTCGGGTCCCCATTCAAAGAGTTGGTTCTTTTGGGTTAGCGTCGTTAGTGGTTTAGCAATCTTTGAAAAGTTGTAATGAATCTACGGTAATAACCCGCTAAACCCAGAAAAGAACGAACTTCGGTTGGGTTAGTTGGAACACACCAGTTTTTCACGGCTTCTATTTTAGCAGGGTCAACGTGAATTCCTTGGCTATTCACCACATGACATAAGAATTGGACTTCCTCTAGCAAGAACTCACACTTGGAAAACTTGGCGTATAGCTACTCCTTCTTTAAAAGTTCGAGAACTTGTCGCAAGTGCACCTCATGATCGATTTTTGTCTTGAAATAGATAAGAATATCATCGATGAACACGATCACAAATTTATCCAAATACGGCTTACATACTCGATTCATGAGATCCATGAATACAGCAGGTGCATTGGTTAAACCAAAAGGCATAACCATGAACTCGTAATGACCATATCGAGTACGGAAAGCGGTTTTTGGAATATCATCATCGTGAACACGTAATTGATGATACCCAGAACGTAGATCGATCTTCGAGAATTGTGTTGCTCTTTGAAATTGATCGAAGAGATCATCGATTTGAGGAAGAGGGTATCGGTTCTTGATGGTGAGCTTGTTGAGTTACCGGTAGTCGATACACATACGGAAAGAAACATCTTTCTTCTTCACAAACAACACAGGTGCACCCCATGGTGAGGAGCTGGACGAATGAAACCCTTATCGGTCAACTCTTGTAGTTGGCTAGCTAGTTCTTGCATTTCGGATGGTGCAAGACGATAAGGTGACTTAGCCACAGGGTTTGCACCAGGGATCAAGTTGATTTTGAACTCAACTTCTCGTATGGGAGGTAACCCACTAAGATCCTTAGAATAAACCTCGGGAAAATCTCACACAACAGGAAATCCTTCAGTTCTTTACCCTTGGCTTTCGTGTTGACTACATAAGCCATGAAAGCTATGTAGTTTTTACTTAAGCACTTTCAGGCTTTGATGCAAGACATAAGTTTGAGTCTTTGAGATGATTTCTCCCCAAAAACTTTCAAAGTATCACCCGATGGTAAAGGAATTCGAATGCACTTCTCGAAGCATATGATTTTCCACGTGTTTCTTGGCTAACCAATCCATGCCAATAATAACGTCAAAGCTTCCCAGTTGCATAGGAATAAGGTCGATGAGGAACTCGTGCTCGTTAAGACTCAAGGTACAATCGTGTATTACGACGTCAACCATGAACTCGTGCTCGTTAAGACTCAAGGTACAATCGTGTATTACGACGTCAACCATAATCGATTTTCCATCGGCGACTTCGACCGTAAAGGATCTTTCTAGATTAGCACGCGGCTTAGAGAGCACAGGCTCGAACTCCAACGACACGAAACTCTTATTCGCACCCGAATCAGAAGCATAATGACTATTTACAAGATACATACCTGCTCAGTAATGACCTATTATTGGTATAATGAACACAGGTAAGGATTATTACAAGACAAAGAACGATTAAAAGAAATTTAACGACGTACCATTCACCACGTCGTTGTTGGCTTGTGCTTGGTTGGCGTTGATGTTGATAGCCCTTCCACGAGCCGGTGGCACAGTTCCCGCATTGCGAGGACATTAAGGACGAATATGTCAAGGTTTGCCACAGTTGTTGCAGGCTCGATTAGCAAGCATCGCAGTATTGTTCGGAGCAAGAAGACAAGTGGCCACCAAATGCTCCTCAAAGGCAAGTTGTCGTCGAGAATAAAATTAAGAAGCTTCATTTGTCGAGGAGAATCAAAGTGTCAATGATAAGTTTAGGGGAGACATGTAACAAAGTTTAAGCATTTACAAGGCAATCCTATGCTAAGGCATCAAGTTGCACATAAGAAGGCATAGCATTATGTAGCATGCAAACAATATATATTTACAAGAATATATTTATTATTTATAAGGTTCATGCATAAACTATAGTCTAGGTCACCATTTCTAATAACCTAAATCCCTATAGTTATGGGCTCTGATACCAATCTGTCACACCCCAACCTTGACGGCGGAATCGTCGATATGTGAGGGTTAAGATTGTTCACAATCACATAACGCTATTATTTATTCCAAATATTATAATCATAAGTTTCAAAGGTAAATTACAACCATAAGTCTCAAATAAGAAATCAACATAACGTAACATGAAATAGTCCAAGACAATTCATTTATTTAACTAGGTCCAATCCTAGATGTGAGTAAGCTTCAAAGATGACAATCAAACTTGCGCGTTTCCTGAAACATGTTAAAAATAAAAAAGGGCAACATAACGTTGGTGAGATTTCCATAGTTTTTATACATACATATATAAAAGATGGCAATTCATGTCATAAGTTAGTGAGCAAAGTAACTAGGGATGTATGACAGATGTAACAATCAAACCTTGACAGTTTACAAGATTACACGTTTATAAGATTATACGATTAGCTAAGTGTACTTGGATTAACCAAGCAGGCTTGTCAGGCCCATAGATCTATGACGTCGCCAGGCTAGCAATAGTTAATGATTGCACATATAATAGTCAATACATGGTAATTACTAAAGTTCAACTAACCACAAAAACAAGGTAAATTGCCCAAATGTTTACAAGATTCAAACGAGTTTACAAGTGCAATACTCACATGAGCAATATGTATATAATTGATTATTAATAGAAAATAATAATAGGCGTCGTTCCAATGTAAACTGTCACACCCCGGGCCCAGATAGGGTGGGACGTCACAGACTAGCAACAACATATGGCAGCGGAAACAAACCATTATAAGAGCTCAAAGGAGAGAATATCACATGGCATTAAAGTTTTAAAAAGGTAACGGGACTAGATACACATCAAGCCCCAAAAAAGTTTTACAATCAACCATAAAAATGAAATTGTACTTGCTTAACACAAAATATAAATTGTTCAAATGTTTCATCAAGGAAATAAGCCAATGCCATGTCACAGGGATAAGTCTAGGTCTTCAAACAGCTAGGATCTCTTCAAACATTACCTGAAACATGCTCAAAAGAAAATTGTATCAACTATAAAGTTGGTGAATTTAAGTGCTTAAAGTTCAAAAACAAAAGGACTTAATAAATCCTTCTTTGATTAAAAGAAAAATAATCATTGTTTATCATCGTGGGAGAAATAAAATCATAATCAACCCTGCACTCAGTCCCGGTTAGCCTCTTCTAAAGTTGTGTTTTACCGGATATTCCCGAAGGAAGAAACTGAGCCCCATACCAGTGAACCCTACCTGCCCGGATGGTTCACCATAGAATCTTAACAAAACTTGTTACATGCCACAACGATCCCTCAGATCTCAGTGGGGTAACCTTCCTGGAACGGAAGCCACTGTGTGTGGGGGATTCCCCAAATAGATCTATCTATATAAATCAAGCGGTTCACGAAAGAATTAATGATCATGATATAAGAATTAGCAGGTAACCACAATCCCACATAGTATCATCAAATAAAGCACAATCATAGTTCATAAAAGTAGAGCATGTTCCATCCCAAAACAGTAGTAAAAAGGGGAATCACTAGAACTCACCTTAGGTTTCCAAATCAAAGTTTCCTGATATGCCGGGAAGTGTCACAAGTCTAGCACCCTAACAAGTACATACTAAGCAATAAGCTACTGCCCTAAACTCATATCAAGTGCAAAAATGGTGTCAAGAGTTTAGTTATCGTGTACGGCTTTGGTCCTGTGAAGGTTTGTATGAAAAGTTTCCTTTTATGGCAAGTCAAAGAGTCTTCATCAAAGTTGGGGATTTTCACTTCATTAGATTAGGTATATTAAAAGATTTTATTGTTCAAGTGTTTATTAGCTTCCTGGAAGTCGGTTAAAAGGTTTGGAAAAAATTTACAGTTTAGTCCCTCAAGTTTCAAAATTGACAGTTTCTACCCTTAAGTTTAGTTTCTTTCCTTTTATGTCATTTATGCCCAAAATCAGATTGTTAGAGTCATATTACGATTATTATGGAGTAAGTGATTCAAAACTTTGGTCTATAGGTTCGATTTTGAAAACTGCGCGTTTAACGCTCCCGGTCGCGGTAAAAGCCGGATAATTTTAATAGTAATTTGGAGTTTTCAAATATTTAAATTTTGGACCAGTAGGTATTTTCTAAGAGACTTCTTTATAAATTTCTAAGTCCTTAAATTGTGTAAATTGGCCTTTTATAGTTAAAATCTTGTTTTTACGTTGACCCGTTAATACGCGGTTTTGACCGGGTTTGACCATTTAAAGCTCATTTGACCGAGTTTTTAAATCTTTTAGGTCCTTTATCACTTATCTTACTGAAATCATATGATTTTCATAAATCTTAGTTTTGAACTCTATTTTTATAGATTTCTTTCAAAACTATGCTCGGTTTGTACCCGTTTTTAGTTAAAATGCCATTTTTGAGTCTTTGACCACTTAACTTATCCATTGACTCCAGAATACTTTGTTTATCATTTTTGAGCCTGGAATACTTTTTAAGAATGTTAAATTCATAGTCTTACTATTTTTAAGTCATTTTACCATGTTTTCGGGTCCCGAAAGTGACTAAAAGAGGGTAAATCACATCATGTCCTTTATTCCAGAGATTAAACATTGCTAACACTTCAAATATTCACTAAACCTACTGAAATTTCAGTCCCAACATGTTGCCTAGTAGATCTATACATTCATATGCTTCAAATATGTAGAAAATGTCATAACCGACAATTACACTAGTGTAAATCATCAAGCTTGAGTTTAAATGTTACCAACACTTCATTTAACTTCATAAGCAGATTATTAAGGTGTCATTAAGTCGTTCATGAGTAGGTTATGGGTCTTGTTTAAAAGGATTTTTCAAACAAATGCTCAAGAGGGTGTTGTTACATGTAGAAAGGGGGTTTCAAGGTGAAATCCATGTATCAACCATGGGTTTGAGTATGTAGCCACTTGGAACTTTTAAAAACAGGTTCTTTGGAGTCCATTAAGTCATAAAAATGCAGGTTA
The DNA here is from genome assembly GCA_025215565.1 of Flaveria ramosissima. Lineage (NCBI taxonomy): Eukaryota > Viridiplantae > Streptophyta > Magnoliopsida > Asterales > Asteraceae > Flaveria > Flaveria ramosissima. Next base: position 32,369,173 of record CM046043.1, on the reverse strand, counting down.
CAAGTTTGGTTTACAAGAGTTTAAGCTTTCACAAGTTAGATGATGTCAAAACACTCAAAATGAGGGTTTTCATGGTGGAAATCGGTTTCCACCTCAAGAATGGCTAACAAAACATGAAGTTTACCTTCAAGAACGTTGGTAACTCCTTAAGAATGAGATGATGGTGAGATGTTTCTGCTACAACAAAGAAATACACGGTTCTTAGATGTCAAATGAAGAAAACAAGAGAAATGTCACAAAACCGACATCTTGAGCTTACACTCGAATAACTCACGGTTTGGAGGGTGTTGATGGCCGTGAATGGCTTGAAACTCCTTGGACTTGAATGGAGAAACTCGAACTAAGGCTGAAAGGTGGAACAAACACGGTTGTGTGACCAAATCTTGCAACAAGGCTGCTCCTTTGCGGTTTCGGTCTTGGCCGAATGGATCTTTGTGTGGTCTTCGAATTTTTCTTGCACAAGGCTTAGAGAGAATAGTTTTGAGAGTGTTGAGATGTGTGTGTTGTGGTTCAGCTGGTGGATCGATTAAAGGGAGAGAGAGGGAGAGAGATGGAGAGAAATGCATGGATTGTGAGTGGGTGAGAGGGTGGTGTGAAGAAGAGAGGAGAGTGGTGAGGGAGGGGGCGGCCGATTTGGAGTGTAGTGGGGAGGGTTTTTAATTAATTTTAATTGTAAATTAATATTGTGTAGTGTAATTTTGTAGTATTGGGTATTATGTATTATTTAGTGGAAAGGTGATTTGAGGTGTCTAATGCATACCCATGCATGCATGGCCGAAATTATGCAAGTGTGAGTGTGTGTGCTCACATTTTAATTGCCTTCTCTTAAGTTTAATTTGTAAGGGTGACTAGTTGACATTCCCGGACACTAATTTTTAAAAAGGTAGAAACCTAAATTGGTTAAAAATCAAAAGTAAAAATTACATGAAATCATAATTTACATCAAATAGCAAGAATTGATTCCAATTTCATAGTAGGGTTGTATAGTTTCAATTATTAGCACTCATAGCATGGATAATGATGCAAGTAATCTAGGGTTAGGGTAACAACCTGGAGGTCGGTTGTCACATTCTCCCACCGTTTAGGAAATTTCGTCCCGAAATTTAACTCTGATTAGGGACCGAACGGGTGGGTTTAAAGAGGTGTGGATAGTTCTTCCTCATTTCATCTTCACGCTCCCAAGTAAATTCAGGTCCTCGCTTGGAGTTCCATCTAACTTTAACCTTGGGTATGCGGCTCCGCCGGAGTTGTTTGACCAAACGATCCGTGATCTCCACAGGTTCTTCCACAAAGTTCATTTGTCGCTTATCCTTGCTTCTTTTAATGGTAGTTCCAGGGTTTTGTCTACCATGCTCTTCTTCAAGTTTGACACATGAAAGGTGTCATGTATGTGACTCAATCCCGGGGGTAGTTTCAACTTATATGCTACTGGGCCAATTCTTGCCATTATCTCAAATGGTCCAATGTATCTTGGGCTTAGTTTTCCTCTTTTTCCGAATCTCACCGTTCCTTTCCACGGTGCTACTTTTAGCATCACTCTGTCGCCCACTTGGAACTCTAGAGGTTTCCGCCTCCTGTCGGCGTACTTCTTCTGTCGGTCTCTAGCTGCTCTCAGTCGTTGCCTTTATCTTATAGATCTTATCGGTGGTTTCCAACACTATGTCGGGTCCCATCACTTGGCTGTCACCAATCTCATTCCAACTCAAGGGTGATCGGCATTTCCTGCCATAAAGGGCCTCGTACGGAGCGGCTTTGATACTCGCGTGGTAACTGTTGTTTAGGCGAATTCCACCAAAGGAAGATGGTTATCCCAGTTTCCGCCAAAGTCCATCACGCAAGCTCTCAACATGTCTTCCATCGTTTGAATAGTTCTTTCGCTCTGTCCGTCGGTCTGAGGGTGGTAAGCCGTGCTAAGATCTAAACGGGTTCCTAAAGCTTGCTGGAACGATTTCCAGAAACGAGAGGTGAAACGGCTATCACGGTCTGAGATGATCGACAGAGGCACTCCATGCCTTGTTACAATCTCGTCGACATAAAGTTGGGCCAGTTTCGTCATATCGTAGTCTTCTCTAATTGGCAAGAAGTGAGCTGATTTGGTAATCTATCCACTATTACCCAAATAGCATCGTGACCTTTAAACGTTCTAGGCAGCTTGGTAACAAATCCATCGTAACATTATCCCATTTCCATTCGGGAATCTCAGGTTGCTGCAACGTTCCCGATGGTTTTTGGTTCTCAGCTTTTACCATGGCACAAGTTAAACATTTCCCCACATAAACAACGATTGATCTCTTAATTCCTGGCCACCAGAAAAGTGTCTTTAAATCCTGGTACATCTTATCACTTCCAGGATGAATTGAATACCTAGACTTATGTGCTTCATCGAGGATTACTTCTCGAATTCCTCCGTGTTTTGGCACCCAAGTCCTTCCACCATATCTATATGTACCATCGTCCCCTATCTCCAACTGCTTTTCTCCATTCCAGTCAATCCTTCTTCTTTCAATTTTTCTTCCTTTAATGCCTCGCCTTGAGCTTCCTTCAATTTTGCTATAAGGTTGGTATACACACTCATTCTTAAGGCTCGTACTCGAAGAGGTTTCTCTCTTTCCTTTCGACTTAACGCATCCGCCACAACATTGGCCTTACCAGGATGGTAGCGGATCTCGCACTCATAATCGTTCAATAGCTCAACCCATCTTCTCTGACGCATGTTGAGCATCTTTTGGTCAAGGATATGCTGCAAGCTTCTATGGTCAGTGTAGATAATGCACTTTGTGCCATAAAGGTAATGCCTCCACATCTTAAGGGCAAACACCACGGCACCCAACTCCAGATCGTGCGTCGTGTAGTTCTTCTCATGATCATTCAGCAGTCTCGATGCGTAAGCAATCACCTTATTGCGTTGCATCAATACACATCCTAGTCCTTGACGCGAAGCGTCACAATAGACCACGAAGTCTTCTACTCCTTCTGGAAGAGCAAGTATAGGTGCACTGCATAACTTCTCTTTAAGCGTTTCAAACGCCTCATTCTGCTCTCGCTCCCACACAAAGGTTGTGTTTTTCTTGGTTAGTGCGGTCAAAGGTTGCACTATACGCGAGAAGTCCTTTATAAATCTTCGGTAATAGCCAGCCAGTCCTAAGAATTGCCTTATCTCCGTAGGAGTTTCAGGAATCTTCCAATTCTTTATGGCCTCAATCTTGGAAGGGTCAACTTGAATCCCATCCTTATTTACCACATGACCTAAGAATTGGATCTGGCGCATCCAGAATTCACATTTCGAGAACTTGGCATATAGTTGCTCATTCTTGAGCAATTCAAGGATTAGCCTGAGATGCTTCTCGTGCTCGTCTTAAGTTTGAGAATAGATCAGTATGTCGTCGATAAACACGATCACAAACTTGTCGAGGTAAGGGCGGCAAACGCGATTCATGAGGTCCATGAATGCTGCTGGAGCATTAGTCAGTCCAAAGGGCATGACCAAATACTCATAGTGTCCATACCTAGTTCGGAAGGCAGTTTTGGGTATATCTTCTTCTCTTATCTTCAGCTGGTGGTATCCTGACCTCAAGTCTATTTTGGAGAAGTAACTTGCTCCCTGCAATTGATCAAATAAGTCGTCTATTCTCGGGAGAGGGTAACGGTTCTTTATGGTCAGCTTGTTCAACTCCCTGTAATCAACACATTCGCAGCGTTCCGTCCTTCTTTTTCACGAATAGACCGGGGCACCCCATGGAGAGACACTCGGACGTATAAACCCCTTGTCCATTAGTTCTTGAATTTGTACCATTAGCTCCTTCATCTCGGGTGGGGCGAGCCGGTACGGTGCCTTGGCTACTGGTGCAGCACCAGGCATCAAGTCTATCTGGAATTCCACTTGTCGATTCGGAGGAAGTCCTGGTAGTTCTTCCGGAAACACCTCTGGGTATTCCGAAACTACGGGAATCTCTTCGATCTTCTTCTCCTTTTGGGTTTTCATCACATAGACTATAAAAGCTGGACATCCCTTCTTCAAGCTCTTGGTAGCTTTCAAGTGAGATATCATAGGGTATAGAGTGTTACTCCTTTCTCCTTCTACCACTAACACTTCTTCGACGCTCAATGGTATCTTGAGCAGTCGCTCATCGCATACGATTTCAACTTTATGCTTTGCTAACCAGTCCATACCCACGACCACATCAAATCCTCCTAACTTAATGGCATCAAGTCAATCTTAAACACATTCCCTTTTAGATTCAGGGGGCAATCCCTAATGATTTCGTTAGCTTCTAAAATATTACCGTCAGCTAATTCTACGGTAAATGTATCAGTCAAGGTGCACGCGTCTAAGTCAATCAATTGCCTAAAGGTACTAGAGATAAAACTAGCGGTCGCTCCAGTATCAAACAGTACAGTAGCGGGATGATTATTTACAAGGAACGTACCGTTGACAACGTCGGGTTCCTTACGAGCTCCTGCTGGGTCCATAACGAAAGCTCTTCCCTTAGCTTATTGGGCTTGGCATCCTTGTCTCTACCCAGCTTAGGACACTTGTTCCTCATATGCCCTGGATCTCCACACTCGTAGCATTGTTTCCCCGGTACATAAGTACAGTCTTTAATTAGATGGCCTGTTCTCTTGCACCTAAAACAGGGCATCGGGTTACATTCTCCTTGATGATGTAACTTGCACTTGCTGCAGAGTGGGCTTGTCCCCGTATACAATCTCCGGTTTTTGCTTCCTTGATCATCACGTCTCACTCCTTCAGAACTCCTTCTACTCGACCCACTGCTACTTCCAATCGCTCTTTTTGCTTCAAACCACTTCCTCTTGTCTCCAACAACTTCTTCTTCTCATCAGCCCTTCCTTGATCGGTCCATCCAGCCCTAATAAGATCGTCAGTCAGACTGCTGGTAAGGTCGACAGCAGCTTGTAGGGTCACAGGCTGAGAGGCACGAACCATACCCCTAACTCTTGGGTGTAGTCCCCAGATGAACCGTGCTACACCTTTGGCTTCTGGCGTCACCAAATGTGGCACAAGTCGGGACAGGGCTAAGAAACGATTGATGTATTCGGTGTAGTTGGGTCCCTTCATCTCCAAGCTTAAAAATTCTGTCTCCAGCTTCTCGAGTTGATTGATGGGGCAATATTTTTTGGTCATTAACTCTCGGAATTCAGTCCAACCCATTCGATTAGCCACGTTTCTTCCACGGCTCTGGGTAATGGACTTCCACCATTCAAGAGCTGATCCCTTGAGAGATTGTGATGCAAATCTCACCATGTGCTCCATCTTGCACTCGCTGATGTCTAAGACGGCTTCCATTTCGTCGATCCACCTGTAAGTCTCTATAGCACCCTCGGTGCCATAGAAGTCCTTGGGCTTGCAGGCCATAAAGGTCTTGTAAGAGCACCCATTCCTTAACTCCTCAGCTTCATCATCGTGGCTCTCATCGTTTATCGGCCGTTCATTCCCAGTAGTGTTATCCCGGTCTGCATTTATGAGCAATGATAGTCGGAATGGCGTTGGCCAGTTGCTGAGCTACGAGGTTAGCAATCCTTTCGTCACTCTCTTGATTAGTATTCTCCCCGTGGGGAGTCCCTGGTGGAGTAGGTTGGGTTCCAGTAGGCCTTGCTCCTCATGGCGGCCCCTGGTGGCTCCACGTCGACCAAAACGTGTTCCTCTGCGAGTCGGCATTCTGATAGTATCACAAATAGATTCGTTTAGCATCTCATAAATTTTGTTTCGGATAGCCTAGGCATCATTATCCTATCACACCACGCCTCGGAAGAGGAATCATGGCATGCACATACATGTATTTACAACCCACTAAAGAACCTTAAATGTCCAATTCAAAACATGATATAATAGTTGGGCAACAATTTAGAAAAGGCACAGATAATCACAAAGCACAACAAAACATATAGCAGTTTAATACAGACAGTTTAAAAGTTTTTAGCATCTCAAAAGCAGTCAACATAGTATCATCCAAACGAGTAGAATCAGAGTCATGCTCTTACAATTTGGAAGGTGCCATCACCCCCATAATAATAAAATAATAGTCTCAATAAGAATTCAAATAGTTTCCTTCTACTGTCCACAGACAGATAAATCCCACTGAGTACTCCAGTCCTCACATCCACTTCCTCTTTACCATCCAAACCACCCTGTACCCTTCTTCCTCTGCTCCTGCTCCAGACGCTTCACTCCCTGTGTAGCCATCATCGCCTGAAATTGAGCCGACTGAGAGGTTCGAGTGGCGTGCTGAACAGTCAGCTCATGACGGCGAACAGTCCTCAAAATCTCATCTAGTGTCGCATCGGAGGGTCCTACATCACTCGCCCGGCGACTCGACTGGGAGTACCTATCACCAGCCAGTACAGTGGGGCCGTCATACATACTATGTCTCGGCGGCATCAGGCGCTCGTCGCGAGGGTCAAACAGTGGGGGTACCGATGTCGGAATCCTAACAGGCGGGGGAGGAGGAGGAGGCATCCTAAAGGATACGGAGGATCCTGGTCTAACGCTCTTGCGAGGTCGGGTGATAGTACGCGCACCCCTATTCCCAATAGGTGGGATGGGTGAGAGGGTCGGAGCAGCTACTTGAGGAGAGTGGGATCGCGTTCGGCTTCGGGAAGGTGATGTGGAGGAAGAGTCCTCGGAAGCCTCAGTGTCTTCGGACGTGACGGATATCCACCCTGGATGTCCGCATCTCCGGAGGTACGCCTCATACTCCGTCTGGGGTTTCTCTCTCTTTAGGTGTCCGGTAGGAGCGGTCTCAGCGTCGGGGTGAACAGGCGCCTTTCCTTTATCAGCCATTGTCGTTATCCTGTAAGAAATACATCATGAGTAATTTGGTTTCTCATAGCTCATGATTTACATAATAGTACTAATAATAGTAGTGATGGCAATAGTATCTGTTATTCCAACATATAGCTGTCTGTTTTGCCCAGATCAATAGTTTCTTCAAGTAGTATCGGATAACATAGTTCATCATAAAAATCATTTAAATCCCCTTTTAAAATTAGTTTCAAATCATCAATATAACCAGAAAAGTCCAACCATAACCTAAAGATCAGTGATGGAAATTACGCGTCCGGTAAATTCATGATTACGTTGATCAAGTGTAATCATCAATTTACCCAACCCGATCATTCCAACACTTCCCACAAGGACAGTCCTAGGGTATCAGGGTTGTAGCCTAGGGTCTACTATGGCATTCCCGACTTCTCTACAACCTTTGGCTCTGATACCAATCTGTCACACCCCGGGCCCAGATAGGGTGGGACGTCACAGACTAGCAACAACATATGGCAGCGGAAACAAACCATTATAAGAGCTCAAAGGAGAGAATATCACATGGCATTAAAGTTTTAAAAAGGTAACGGGACTAGATACACATCAAGCCCCAATTAGTTTTACAATCAACCATAAAAATGAAATTGTACTTGTTAACACAAAATATAAATTGTTCAAATGTTTCATCAAGGAAATAAGCCAATGCCATGTCACGGGGATAAGTCTAGGTCTTCAAACAGCTAGGATCTCTTCAAACATTACCTGAAACATGCTCAAAGAAAATTGTGTCAACTATAAAGTTGGTGAATTCAAGTGCTTAAAGTTCAAAAACAAAAGGACTTAATAAATCCTTCTTTGATTAAAAGAAAAATAATCATTGTTTATCATCGTGGGAGAAATAAAATCATAATCAACCCTGCACTCAGTCCCGGTTAGCCTCTTCTAAAGTTGTGTTTTACCGGATATTCCCGAAGGAAGAAACTGAGCCCCATACCAGTGAACCCTACCTGCCCGGATGGTTCACCATAGAATCTTAACAAAACTTGTTACATGCCACAACGATCCCTCAGGATCTCAGTGGGGTAACCTTCCTGGAACGGAAGCCACTGTGTGTGGGGGATTCCCCAAATAGATCTATCCATATAAATCAAGCGGTTCACGAAAGAATTAATGATCATGATATAAGAATTAGCAGGTAACCACAATCCCACATAGTATCATCAAATAAAGCACAATCATAGTTCATAAAAGTAGAGCATGTTCCATCCCAAAACAGTAGTAAAAAGGGGATCACTAGAACTCACCTTAGGTTTCCAAATCAAAGTTTCCTGATGTGCCGGGAAGTGTCACAAGTCTAGCACCCTAACAAGTACATATTAAGCAATAAGCTACTGCCCTAAACTCATATCAAGTGCAACAATGGTGTCAAGAGTTTAGTTATAGTGTACGGCTTTGGTCAGTGAAGGTTTGTATGAAAAGTTTCCTTTTATGGCAAGTCAAAGAGTCTTCATGAAAGTTGGGATTTTCACTTCATTAGATTAGGTATATTAAAAGATTTTATTGTTCAAGTGTTTATTAGCTTCCTGGAAGTCGGTTAAAAGGTTTGGAAAATTTTACAGTTTAGTCCCTCAAGTTTCAAAATTGACAGTTTCTACCCTTAAGTTTAGTTTCTTGCCTTTTATGTCATTTATGCCCAAAATCAGATTGTTAGAGTCATATTATGATTATTATGGAGTAAGTGATTCAAAACTTTGGTCTACGGGTTCGATTTTGAAAACTGCGCGTTTAACGCTCCCGGTCGCGGTAAAAGCCGGATAATTTTAATAGTAATTTGGAGTTTTCAAATATTTAAATTTTGGACCAGTAGGTATTTTCTAAGAGACTTCTTTATAAATTTCTAAGTCCTAAATTGTGTAAATTGGCCTTTTATAGTTAAAATCTTGTTTTTACGTTTGACCCGTTAATACGCGGTTTTGACCGGGTTTGACCATTTAAAGCTCATTTGACCGAGTTTTTAAATCTTTTAGGTCCTTTATCACTTATCTTACTGAAATCATATGATTTTCATAATCTTAGTTTTGAACTCTATTTTATAGATTTTCTTTCAAAAACTATGCTCGGTTTGTACCCGTTTTTAGTTAAAATGCCATTATTTGAGTCTTTGACCACTTAACTTATCCATTGACTCCAGAATACTTTGTTTATCATTTTTGAGCCTGGAATACTTTTTAAGAATGTTAAATTCATAGTCTTACTATTTTTAAGTCATTTTACCATGTTTTCGGGTCCCGAAAGTGACTAAAAGAGGGTAAATCACATCATGTCCTTTATTCCAGAGATTAAACATTGCTAACACTTCAAATATTCACTAAACCTACTGAAATTTCAGTCCCAACATGTTGCCTAGTAGATCTATACATTCATATGCTTCAAATATGTAGAAAATGTCATAACCGACAATTACACTAGTGTAAAATCATCATAGCTTGAGTTTAAATGTTACCAACACTTCATTTAACTTCATAAGCAGATTATTAAGGTGTCATTAAGTCGTTCATGAGTAGGTTATGGGTCTTGTTTAAAAGGATTTTTCAAACAAATGCTCAAGAGGGTGTTGTTACATGTAGAAAGGGGGTTTCAAGGTGAAATCCATGTATCAACCATGGGTTTGAGTATGTAGCCACTTGGAACTTTTAAAAACAGGTTCTTTGGAGTCCATTAAGTCATAAAAATGCAGGTTACAAGTTTGGTTTACAAGAGTTTAAGCTTTCACAAGTTAGATGATGTCAAAACACTCAAAATGAGGGTTTTCATGGTGGAAATCGGTTTCCACCTCAAGAATGGCTAACAAAACATGAAGTTTACCTTCAAGAACGTTGGTAACTCCTTAAGAATGAGATGATGGTGAGATGTTTCTGCTACAACAAAGAAATACACGGTTCTTAGATGTCAAATGAAGAAAACAAGAGAAATGTCACAAAACCGACATCTTGAGCTTACACTCGAAATAACTCACGGTTTGGAGGGTGTTGATGGCCGTGAATGGCTTGAAACTCCTTGGACTTGAATGGAGAAACTCGAACTAAGGCTGGAAAGGTGGAACAAACACGGTTGTGTGACCAAATCTTGCAACAAGGCTGCTCCTTTGCGGTTTCGGTCTTGGCCGAATGGATCTTTGTGTGGTCTTCGAATTTTTCTTGCACAAGGCTTAGAGAGAATAGTTTTGAGAGTGTTGAGAGATGTGTGTGTGTGTTTCAGCTGGTGATCGATAAAGGGAGAGAGAGGGAGAGAGTGGAGAGAAATGCATGGATTGTGAGTGGGTGAGAAGGGTGGTGTGAAGAAGAGAGGAGAGTGGTGAGGGAGGGGGCGGCCGATTTGGAGTGTAGTGGGGAGGTTTTAAATTATTTTAATTGTAAATTAATATTGTGTAGTGTAATTTGTAGTATTGGGTATTATGTATTATTTAGTGGAAAGGTGATTTGAGGTGTCTAATGCATACCCAGGCATGCATGGCCGAAATTATGCAAGTGTGAGTGTGTGTGCTCACATTTTAATTGCCTTCTCTTAAGTTTAATTTGTAAGGGTGACTAGTTGACATTCCCGGACACTAATTTTTAAAAAGGTAGAAACCTAAATTGGTTAAAAATCAAAAGTAAAAATTACATGAAATCATAATTTACATCAAATAGCAAGAATTGATTCCAATTTCATAGTAGGGTTGTATAGTTTCAATTATTAGCACTCATAGCATGGATAATGATGCAAGTAATCTAGGGTTAGGGTAACAACCTGGAGGTCGGTTGTCACATAAACCGTCACGAGACACCTAATTATATAATTACAAGATTTAAGTTTAATAATAAGTTTAACGAGCTAACGAGAACTAGGATTTCAATTTGGTATTTAGGGCTTGTCGAATAAACATGTTTAACAAAATGGAACCAATTATATTTATTAAACTCAAAGAAATTTGCTACATTTTATGTAAGGTTATATATATAAAAATATAACATTTATAACAATTTTTATATATATAAAGATTAAATAAAGTTTAGTAACCACAATTTAATACAATAATTTGAAAGCAACGGTTGAAAAATAATATTTATGGGAACAAATTATTATCTAAAGTCTACTTTTTATAAATATATACTATTTATATATCTTTTTAAAATATTTAATAAAATATAAAAGTATTTCTTTTTAAGTAAATAATTTACAAAAAATATTCAAATGATTTTTAAAATGATCAAAGATTATAAAATGATCTTTTATAATTTTTAGAAATTTTTAGTATTTAATTTGAAGGCCAAAAAGCCCAAAAATAAGGTTTGAGGTTGCCCGGGTTCGAACACGGGACCTTAAGCCTAGCATGTGGGAGTGTAACCAGTAAACCAGAGCCGCAGCCTTGGTAACTCTCGGCTTTTATATGTTAAAAACAAAGTTACCAATCGATCCCCAATTCGAATGAACCCTTGTTTTGATCCGGTCCAAATTGAACACAAAATCAATGTTATTAACCAAATTAACCATGGGGCTTTTGCTTCCCATGTCAAGACGAGTGTGTAGATGTGTTCACCTTACCCGATTATGAGCGAATTGATATGATTTACTTCGGTTTGTCTTCGGTTCTTTCGAGATAAACAGGGGGTTTCGAATTTGCGGTGGATCTTTCAAGCAATTGAGTGTACAAAGAGGTTAAAGGATCAAAAAGGATGATTCCCCTCTGTTATATAGCTCTGATTTGATGTGGCTAAGACTAAACGGTTGCGGTTCGACTACGAATGAAAATCGGTTCAATTCGAGGTTTAATTCATCGTTTCATTTGGAATTGGAATCATTGGTGAATTAGAAACGTTGAGACGAACGTTTGAACTCGTTTAATTGGGTTATTATTAAGGTTTAATGTTCGAACGGTTAGAAAATTAAAGCCGACGGTTACCGAGCTAAATCGACACCCATTGTCGAATTTAAACTCAAATTAAAGTCTACTTAAGGTTCGAAACGTAATCAAGAATTCATTTGGAACCATTTGGGTATCAAAATCGGGTGTTTTCGTGGGTTTTGGGGCTCGGTGGAGCTCCGCCGGAGTTCTGCCGGAAAAACGGGGGGTGAATTGGTTTGGGATGTTATAATTTTACACAACTGGTCCCTTGGGTTTTCAATTTGTTATTTTATGCTCTAACTTTCATTTAAAGTTTCAAAATTAACAAACCAACCCCCTTAACTTTCTTAATTTAAGTTTTAAAACAATTTTTAAGTTATTATTATTATTATTATTATTATTATTATTATTATTATTATTATTATTATTATTATTATTATTTTCAACTTTTAAAAATATTATTATTATTATTGTTATAGTTTTATTTTTATTACTATTATTAATATTATTATCATTATTATTTCTATTGGTATTATTAGTTTTATTATTATTATTTTTATTATTATATATATTGTTATTATTATTATTATGATTATTATTTATTTATTGTGTAATAATTAACATTATTAACTTTCAAATTAAAGAATTAAAGAGAAATTAAAGAAAAATAGACATAAGTAACACATGAGTTTCATATTTGGCAACAAAGGTCCTTACAAGAATTTAACAAAGCTAACTTTTAGTTAACACAAAAAATACATGATGTTACAGCTGGAAACCAAAAATCGTTAGGGACGTTCCAGCAGCCATTCTAGAGTGGAAGTGGGATACCGTCACAATGGATTTCGTCACAAAGCTACCCAGAACTTTTAGAGGTCATGATGCTATTTGCGTAATAGTGGATAGGCTAACTAAATCAGCTCACTTCTTGCCGATTCGAGAAGACTACGACCTAACGAAGCTGGCTCAACTGTAAATCGATGAAGTAGTCACCAGGCATGGTGTGCCTCTGTCGATCATCTCCGACCGTGATAGCCGCTTCACTTCTCGTTTCTGGAGATCACTCCAGCAGGCCTTGGGAACCCGTTTAGATCTAAGCACTGCATACCACCCACAAACTGATGATCAAAATGAAAGAACTATTCAAACCCTGGAAGATATGCTAAGAGCTTGTGTGATTGACTTTGGTGGGAACTAGGACAACCATCTTCCTTTGGTAGAGTTCTCCGTATGAGGCCCTACATGGCAGGAAATGCCGATCACCATTGAGCTGGAATGAGATCGGTGACAGCCAAGTAATGGGACCCGACATCGTTTTGGAGACCACCGACCCGATATTTAAAATCCAGGAGCGTTTAAGAGAAGCTAGGGACCGTCAAAAGAAATACGCTGACAGAAGACGAAAACCTTTGGAATTTCAAATGGGTGATAGGGTAATGCTAAAAGTGGCACCATGGAAGGGTACTGTGAGATTTGGAAAGAGAGGAAAGCTAACACCGAGATACATTGGACCATTTGAGATACTAGCAAGAATTGGTCTCGTGGCATATAAATTAAAGCTACCACATGAGTTAAGTTAAATACATGACACCTTCCATGTGTCAAACTTGAAGAAGTGCCTGGTAGACAAGACCTTGGAGATACCATTGAAGGAAGCTAGGATAACCGGCAAGTTGAACTTCGTTGAAAAGCCTGTAGAGATCATTGACCGGCTGGTCATGAAACTCGAACGAAGTCGCATACCCAAGGTCAAGGTAAGATGGAATTCTAGGCGAGGACCTGAGTTCACCTGGGAGCGAGAAGATGAAATGAGAAAGAGTTATCCGCACCTCTTAAAACCCACCAGTTCCGAATCTAATCGAAGCTAAAATTTCGGGACGAAATTTCCTAAACGATGGGAGAATGTGACAACCGACCTCTAGGTCATAATTCTAACCCTTTTCAACCTGCATCTATACCCATTAAATTAATATTAATGTTATTATCATTGCCTATAATTACTATTAGCATTATTATTATTGTTGATTGTTGTTATCATCTTTGTTATTTCATGGGTTTTTGTGATGATTTAGCTAGTTAAGCACTTGAATTCACCAACTTTTTAGTTGACACAATTTCTTTTTGAGCATGTTTTAGGTAATCCATGAAGGGACTCTAGCCGTTGTTGAAGACCTAGACCTAGCACCGTGACCATCGCATTGGCTTATTTGATTTTAAAAACATTTGGAGCAATTTATAATTATTGTTGATGAATATATTTTGTCTTAATTTTGGATGTACAATTTATTTGGGGCTAGATCTATTACTAGCCCTGGGTTCTTTTAAACTTTAATGTCATATGATGTTCTCTCCTTTGTACTCTTATGATGGTTTGTTTCTGCCGCCATATGTGTTGCTAGTCTGTGACGTCCTACCCTACATGGGCCCGGGGTGTGACAAAACACTAGGTACAGAATTACAAACAACCGGAACTGAACAATCGTTAGATGGACTGTCAGAATTCGGTTTATGGTATCCCATACCAGTTGTAGAATCATAATCATCTCGCACCTTATTAAGATTGACACCATTCAAACCTGCATGCAGACTATTTGTAGGTTGTTCAAACAAATCATTTTTAGGATGAGTTATGGGGATAGGTGAATAACATAAAGTAGAAGGAGCTGGAACTGAATTAAATACAGTTTCAGCATAAGATTTATATCCAATCCCATGTTTTACCCGCGCCCCTTATTGTTTAGCAATAAGCTCATCATTTTTCATGTGTGAAAGGGTCCATTTATCAAGCTTCGTTTGAAGTTGTGTCGTTTCAAATTGAGCTAAAATAGCCCTTTCACTCAGAATGTTAATTTCAACGTTACGCTCCAAAATTGTTTTTCTTAAAAGATTATTTTCAGCCAATGCTTCATTAAGTTTTCTTGAAAAAGCAATTTCATTTTTTTTAATTCTTGATTGATTATTTTTAATTCTTTTTCATTTTCTAATAACAATCTGTTTGCCTTATAACTCCCAAATAATTGGATTTTGCAAGAAGAAGAACACATATCCTGAACAGTCTCATAAGGAAGACCCATGATAGTTCATTCTGTAGCTAAGCTTTTTTCGCAGTTGCAAACCCTTGTGATTTTTTGTTGTTCCTCTTCTTTGACCTTCCGCATCTCGTCAGCCTAGATTCTTTCTTTCTGTTATCAGCTTTTCCAGCCTTATCATCATCGGTTCTCACAGACTCTGGTTTACCGTCATTGTCAACTCTCAAAGCTTCACAGTTCTCTTCAATAATTTCTCTGAATTCAAAACTTATATCCGAATCAATTCTCAATAACTTCAACTTTTCAGTCATCTCTGTTTTGTAATCAAGTATGTATGTTACAGAAGAAACAAGATCAGTATTAAGCGCGTGGGCTTGCTGAAATTCGTTTCTTTGGATATCCAGCTCGAGAGATTTTAGTCTGTTGATCATATCCATAAGTTTTGTGTCGACATAACCTCTTTCTTGCTTCAGCATTTTAACTTGATGATTCCATGCAGACGGAAGCGAGTCAAGAAGCTTTTGAATTTGTTCATGATTACTGAGATCAGGAACATGCTTCTTTAGATTATTTGCCACCTTTCAGAATAGATCAATCAAATCTGTCAATTTTTCTTTGTTCATTACTACAAAAGAGTCAAACTGGCTTTGGGTTGTTGTGAGATTATCTGATTTAAAGTCTTCTGAAGATCACATTTTATTATAAAATTTTGAATAATTAAACGCTCCAAAAATATTTTTTCCAAAAATTTTTAAAATAATTCTCCCTCGGGAAAAATATATTTTTAAATGTCACTCTATGCAATCTTAGCAACTAGGGTCAAATTGTTTTAACCCACATCTCATTTGTTTTAAAAAATTTACCCCACAAAACAACATTTAAAAACCAGCCCAATTGTTACCCCAATTATAATATTGAAATTAGCCCAAAATTATTTTCAACTAGCCTAAATTGTTATATTTTTTTGTTTTTAACGAGCCCACAGGAAGCCCAAGGTCCATTTTACCTAATCAAACCCTAACCTACCTAATACCAAACAAAAAAAACATACATAGAGAGAGAAAGAGGAGGAAATCATCACCGATCCTCTATCACAAAACCCAAATCCTCTACAACTCAATGGCGACTACCGCTTTGACCACGACGACCACCGGCGACCACCACCCGGAGACGACACTAGCCACAGATCCCAACACAACACCAGAAGCCGTCTCCACCAACAAGAACGATGTTGGTTCCGACGAACAAAGTCGAACGCTAAAGTTCCGGTGACAGTTTCGAATATGAAGGATTTTAGAAACAACAACGAAGACGGTGATTCGGTTACCGATACTCAGAAGAAGATTCGTCGGGCTGAGAGGTTCGGTATGCCGGTTCAACTTTCTAAAGAAGAAAAACGAAATTTCTTGTGCAAAGAGGTTTGGTACTGCTGGTACTGCACCTGGATCACAAGGGTCAGATGCCACAAAGAAAGCTGAGGAGCTTAAACGCAAGGCTAGAGCAAAGAGATTTGGTATCACACAATCAAACCCTAGTGAAGAAGAAGAGAAAAATAAAGCAAGGGCACTCAGGTTTTCAGGAACATTTGTAAATGGTAATGAAAAAAATTGAACCGAAGGCGACCGTTGCTGGCAAGGTAGGAGGTCAAAGTGGTCAACGACGTACGATGGCTTAGGGTGGATTCTAGTGGAGCTGCGGTGGTGATTGTGGCTGTGGTTTGACTTTGGTGATGGTGGCTGTGGTTAGGATTTGTTGTTGATAAATTCACATAATGTTTTTATAATTTCGCAGTTTGTTATTATAATTTCGCAGCTTGTTTTTGTTAATTTCGCTAAAAATTTTGTTAACTTTCGCACGTTGATAGTGTCGCCGAAAAGTTTAGTTTCGCCGGAGTACCGCCGAAGTTTTGTCGGAGTTACGCCGGACGAAACTATAATTTCGTTGGACGAAACTGTAATTTCGCTGGAGTTTCGCCGGAATTTCGCAATTTCGCCAAACAGTTTCGCCTGAATTTGCAGTTTCACCAGAGTTTCGCCGTATGAAACTGTAATTTCGCCGGAAAATTTGAACTTTCGTTCAGAATGATGTTAGATTCATTGGATGAAGATGTTGAACCTCCAAGAACACCAAGAACACACACACTAGTGTGTTTGAGAGAAACTTTCAGATCTGAAGATTTTCATTAATTTTTCTTGTATAAATGATGATGTAGATTCAATATATGTTGTATATAGTGATAGATCTGATGTTGTTGATGTTGAATTTGTAGAAATTTGAACTAAGATCTACTTTCTCTCTCTAAACCCCCTCTTTCTCTCTCTAGAAATCTTCATAAATCTTTGAAAATTCAGCAACAAATTCTTCAAATCTTCAATGTATTTGATCCAAGATGGCTCTGATACCAAATTGTTAGCTTAGAATAAACACACTTGAATCAAATAATTGAAGAATATAGATCAAGCAATGATGAACACAATAAAACCCCCAATTTGATCTTTATTGATTGCATATGATTTGTACAAAGTGGAAACCCCAATCAATGGGTCATTCAACCATTAGCCTAATCCTAATTACAATTAACCTATTTATAGTGAATATAATATTCACTAATTGCACTTAACCCCTAGACTTAGGCTAAGTAATGAAAGTTACATATAAAACATAAAAATGACTAAAACATATTTAAATATATTTTGTTGACACAAAATATATTTATTACAATAAAACTCCTAGTCATTTAAATCTTCAACGTCTCGTCTCGGTTCTTCTTCTCGAACATGTCGGGTTTGACTTTTGCGTTGACTTTGACCTTGACGTTGACTTTTGTTGACTTTGTCTGTGTTGATCATATAGACTATGTTGTACAGCTCCAACATTAACTTATTGATCATTCTTTTTGAGTAGCAACCATTTTTTCATTCTCTTTTAACTTCCTTTTTAATACTATTAACTTTTCCATCTTCTGATTAATTTTGATGATAAGACTGTTATATTTACAAACCAAAAAGCTTTTACTAACATCAATCTCCTCCTCTCTTAGCTCATGTTCATTAAAAGCAATGATGTCAACAATGTGATCAACATTCTCATATTGTTGTTCTACATTATAGGCTTTAGTCTGCTGATCAACCTCTTTATCATTCTTTTTCTCAACTTCTATGCATATTTCTTCTATAATATCAACTATCACTTCATTATCATGGCCATCATCAATATTGATTACTTCAGTGGATGTTGGGCTTTCAATTGGTGAAGGTTGTTTAGAAACTGGGGGTGAGTGAGTTTGTTTTGTTTCAGGATGAGATTGAGCTTGGTTGGGACTGCGTGAGAATGGTTTCGTTTCAGCTAAATTAATAGAAGTCTAGGCTTTAGAAGGGGTGAAAGGTTGGGTATTTTCACTTGATTGGGATATAAGTTGAGTAGGTGGTGATTCTGGTAGGTTAATTAAAGGAGTTGGAGGTGGGGAAAATGGTTCTTGTTAAGGTGATGGCTGAGGTGGTATTGGATGTGTGTGATTAGATGAGATTAGTTCAGTTGTAGCTGTGTTAAAAGATGCTTGTGAAAAGGCAGAGGAGATAGGTTGTGTATGTTCACATCATGGTGAGTTCATCTGAAAAGGTGGTGTTTTCAGGTTGGTTTCTCACAGGAGATGGTGTAGTTTGGTGGATATGAGTAGGTGATATGGGTTCTTCATGTTCTATTGGATCAAGGGAATCACCATATGATGCTTCTTGTTGTTGATGCTCAATGAATATTAGCTCTTGGGGAATGTTTGCATTTTCGTTCACAAAATGAGCAAACATTTCCATATCTACTCCTTGATATTGCCCACTTATTTGTTGAGCACGCATCTCCCAAGGTGAGATTGAACCAACACTTCACCTTTTTTTAACATTGGCTAGTAGATCATTGATTATCAGTTGAACAAATTTTGGGAACTGAGAGGTTCAAATGGATCGATCTATGATGATGTTGCAATGCAATGATCAATTATATGAACAAAGTAATCAAACAAATGCAAATACTTCAAAAATTCATAGAAATTTCATTGATAGTAAGTCCAAACGGATACAATGTACAGAGAGTGAATAACAAAAAAGTCTAACAATATTCTCCAAAGTCTACCTTCACAAATACATAATATCCTATTTATACTAAACAATAAAAACTAGGAACATATATTTACAAAATAACGTGGACCATCTAAAGTGTAAGCACCATTTGCAGGAACGAATATGGTCACTCAACACAAGTGTTATCTTTCAAACTCACAAGGTCACGTTCGGATTGATGAAGCAGAGTCCCTTAAGAGTTGTTAATCATATAATAAGTAAACAAAACACAAGAGATAGTTTTCAAGATTCTTGTATATATATACATATATATATATATATATATATATATGTATTAACTATAAAAAAAAACAAATTAACTATGTATATACATAGATACACACATATAGATAGATATATATACAGAGATATATATAGAGATATATATATATATATATAGATATAGAACTATATAGATATACACACACACAGAGATAGATATATATATATATAGATATATAGACACACATACAGACAGATAGATATAGAGAGATATAGAGATAGAGAGAGAGGAGAGAGAGAGAGAGAGAGAGATAGTGTAGAGAGAGAGAGAGAGATAGAGAGAGAGATAGACAGAGAGAGGATAGATAGAGAGAGAGAGAGATAGATCTCAGAGATAGGAGAGAGATATGGAGGTAGGTGAGAGAGATGATGATATATATGTATATATATATATATATATCTATATATATATATATATATATATATATATATATATATATATATATATATATATATATATATATATATATATATATATATATAGTATTGCAAACGGATACAATGTACAATGAGTGTGTTCTAACAATATTCTCCAAAAGTTTACCTGCACAAAAATACATAATATCCTATTTATACTACAATGAAAACTAAGGAACATATATTTACAAATAAGTCCCTATACTATGACAAAAACAAAATATAAAGACTAAATGATAATCTTCAAGAGCTCCAACCATACTCCATCTAAGATTTGCATGTCGTCTTCAGTCAAAGAAAATCTTCAGGTTCTTCCTTTATTCTGAACAGTCGCTTCTCTTTGTACATTTCCGCTCTCTTAATGCTTTCTTGATCGCATACTTGAACTTTCCTGCCAAAATACCTTATTCAGGATTTTATTCATTTGTCTTTATCTTCATAGCATCCATCAAAAGGAAAGTTTCCTTTGAAAGACCAACTATGTTGATGTTGGCATAGAATTCTATTGGACTTGAAAAATCTTTCGAGTGAATCTCCAATACTCCTTTACTCAAGATCCTCATGAATTCTATATTATGTATATCTTTCTTGACTATATTCTGAAAAATTCACTCCATGGCAGCATTCATCACCTTGATTGTAGTCATGAAGTATTTTCTATCATTCTCTGCAACCTCTGATGATACTTATTCAAACTTATGATTAGATAAGAATGAGATGTAACTTGGATGTAACAGTTTCAATTCAAACAATCCAAAAAGACATATCATATCTTTATCCCAGTCATCTTCATTTCTTACAACCATTTGCTGAAATGTATTAGACGTTTGAGTACCGTTGATTACTTTAAATCCTGGATTTGTAATCTTCTCAAAGTATCTATCACCATAAGCTTCCAAATAGCTTTCTTCTACTTCTGAGCTTGACTCTCCTTTTCCTTTCCTTTTCAGATTTTGAAAATACATCTTGTCCTCCTGATCACACCGTGTTTGGAGAAAAGATGGCATTCTTGAAATTTGATGGTCAAGAAGTTTTTCTCTCCTGTTAAAGCCTTTGTAGGGTACATAGGTAACTTGTGTAATTCTTTCAAGTCTTGGACCGGAAGAGCAGTTATACTTGAATAAAAGCGATACACAATATAGCATTCACTCTCTTTATCAAAAAGGCATCGAAAATCTCATCATATTTCCAAGAAATGATCTTTACTTCTTTCGTTTTATCAGGTACAATCATAGCATTCAATAGCTCTGAGATGGATTGTCCTGTTTGAAGTACATTTCTCATATATCTCCTGCAGATCTTGCTTTATTCCATAACTGCTTCTGATATAAAGATACTTTGTAAGCTTGCTTCTCGGAATCGAAACATCTTGATCAACTCTTTTTTATTCTCATGACTCCTCTTCACTAATTCCATTGATTTGATCTCTTGAGGCTTTAACAGCCTTGTTCTCTCTGTAATCTCTAAGTACTGTGGGTTATCCATGTCAAGAATGATCATCTTATTATACAATTTCTTTGTCTCTTGAAAACTTCTTACCAGTATTCTCAATGATTCTCCTTGTAATTTGTTCAGTCTTTTGCGTGGATAGTTCCTTGATTGCAACCGAATCCTCAATGATGTAATACTATTCAGTCACAGGAATGTCATCAATGTTAATACTTTCACTCATCGGTGCCCATTCACTTGCTCTTAACTAATCTCATTAGGATCCATAGAAGCTGATGATTATGCTAGCATACACTTCTCATACTCCTCATTGATATGAGATATAGTCAAACCATCCAAAAATACTCTATTATATTTCTTATTTATCAAGTAATTATACATGTCTTCAAAATCAAAAGGTATATCTTCTTGAATGTTTTGAACTGGAGAATCAGCTATCTCAAATACATCTTCATCCTCAAGCACTTCGTCATACCAGTCATCAAGAAATTCAGAGTCAAGATCATCCAAAGCCTCAATCTGTTTCTGAACATCAAGACCTTCTTCATTAACATGTAGTGTTTCTTTGACAGTTTTCTGAATCTTTGAAGGTTTAGTAGATGATTATATATCAACTTCATCTAACTTTCTTTTACCTTTATCCTCAACAGAAATCTTTTCTATCACATTCACTGAAGCTTCAGATTCAATCTCTTTTTCTACAATTATCATTTCAGGATTTTTCTCCTTTTCTTTCAACTTATCTATTAGCTTTTCAACTTCTTCAGATAATCTCTTCATATTTTCTTCAAGTTCACTCACTAACAAATCTTTCTTTCCTGACTCAGCTTTCAACAAGTCATTTTCTTCTTATAATCTCTTTATAACTTCTTGTTTAGAATTCTTTAATTTCAACTCATCAAGCACTTCTTCATCATTATCATCTTTTGTTTGCATACAAGCATCATGAGTTTGTTTCAACACGGTTTCATCTACAATCACAATCTGTTGTTCTTGAACTGGAGATGGTACACCATAAGGTACATTCTGTGAAATTGGTTCAGGTAAGATATCATCAATATAATCAAAATCAAAAGTCTTGTTAGATCTAGGAATAGTAGGTCTAGATCTTATGTATAGTCTTAGCACTTTAATCAATCTCATGTAATAAACTCTTGTAAATCATTATTTTAATGTATGCATTATATATATATATATATATATATATAGGTTAACTCATAACTGTGTTGACTTAAGTGTGATATTAGGTTTAACATAATGCTTAGTCAATTTCATGACATTGACTAAGTGTAAGAAACATCTACGGATGAACATTTTTGTTCTTTGGTAGATAATCTTCCTACACAAAATGCATTCGAGGATCCTCTACGGAAGAACACTTCTGTGTGGATGAAGTCAAGGGTCTGTTGTAAGACCAAAGATCTATGGATGAGCAACTTTGCAGGATCGGGTTTGTCACTTAAACACTTGGATTTCTCTCAAACTCCTTTATATAACACTCAAATCAGATGAAGTGGAGTCTCTTATAAGAGTTGATAATAATATAATAAGTAGCAAAGAACACACAGAATTAATTTTCAAGGCACTTGTATATATTACTTCTCAACTCAAAGTATTACAAGACTCTTACAAGCATGGAACATGAGTTACAATGAGAAACTATATATACTAGATCCTACAGCTGGATATACTTTGATACCAGCTGGAAACCTAAGACTAAAGCATATACTACAATGCTAAAGTTAAGGTACCTTAGATAAAGTATTATCTAAGATATGATAGTCATGACATGTTCATGACTTACCTTTTGTCACCAACTAAAGTTGGCAACTGTACTAACTTATAAAGGTAAACAGTGGAATAAAGTATGGTCAACTACATAGCTTTTGAGAAAACGCCATGTAGTATCTCAGAGGTCTGTAGCGGAGTGTGAGGGACACCATACTTATGTCCACTGGATAATAGTAGTGTCTTCCGAAGGTAAGTTGGCTTCGGAAGAACAAGTTCTTCCAAAGCCACTTATACTTCGGAAGAGGCTTCTGTACTTCCGATGCTTGAGGACTTCTTTCATACTTCGAAGTTGACTTCTGATCTTTCACTTTAAGTCTTGATCTTCGGAAGTAAATACTTTGTCTTCGGTAGTTGGAGTTTTCATTCGGAAGTTAGTTTTACACTTTGTCTCGGAAGAGCTCCTTTTTCCTTCGGAAGTTCCACACTTAGCTTCAGAAGTCCTTTATTAGTTGTACCAAAATAGTCTAAGTGATTTGGTTTTGGTTGCACCAGCCTTTCTAGATCTAACAAACTCCCCTAGGCTGATGCTATCAAAACCTCACTTGTTTCTGCTTCTCAAAGCTTTCAACCACAGGGACAGATTTTATTTGTCTGTTTCCTTGTTCTTCCCTGAAGTGGTGCTGAGATGCTTGTACAAGTCATTAGTGGATAGGAGATCCAGTCTATCACTCTGAATGACATGTACCCTCTGTTGTGGCCCCCTGAAAAGAGTTAGTTGACGGGAGTTATAGTCATACTCCCATCTAACTATGGATTCAAGTTCAGGACCTTCTACCATTTGTAGAAAGGCTTTGCTTTTGTTGTTGATCCCTTCCTTTTCTCCTCCTCTCTCAGTTTCAACTCTTCTTAAACCTTGGTCCTAGCAGTTAGCTCGGCCATATGAAGACTGCCTAGATGATTTCTGATATGAGCAGCTACATCAGATTTTGAGGGGTTAGAGAATGGTGTAACTCCAGGATAAACACTTGAATCAAATATTATGAAGATTTGTAAGATCAAACTATGATAATCACAATAAAACCCCTTTTGATCTATATTGATTGCATATAATATTGTACAAAGTGGAAACCCCAATCAATTGGTCATTCAACCATTAACCAACACTAATAAAAATTAACCTATTTATAGTCTAGACTAATATTCACTAATTGCATTTAACCCCTTAGACTTAGGCTAATTAATACAAAATTACATATTAAGCATAAAAATGACTAAAAACAAGATAAAATATATTTTGTTCACACAAAATATATTTATTACAATAAAACTCCTAGTCATCTAAATGTTCAACGTCTCGACTCGGTTCTTCGTCTTGAACGTGTCGGGTTTGACTTTTGTTGACTTTGACCGTGACGTTGACTTTTGTTGACTTTCATAGTGTTGATAATATAGACTATATTTTCCAGCTCCAACAATACTCCCCCTTAGTCTATCATTATCAACGTCTTCATACGAATTCAGCATCGAGAAGTCAACAATAGAAAAATCTTCAAGTTAAAGCTTTTTGAATTTGATAAGAAAAGGTATTCATCTCATAAGCTCCCCCTATTTATATGCTCCCCCTTTTTGAGTGCATCCTTTGTGAGGATATTGGAACAACTTTCCCAAATCTCTAATCTCGAGTGCTTCAGAAGATGTAGGAGGAGGATTCCTAGCTCGGTATCTTCTGCAAACTTGAGGAACAGGTTCTCTGATCAAGTACACTGCTGAACTGATGATCGGCCATCACTTACAGCAAAAATCTGAAACACATTCTCAAACACAATCTCGAAATTTCTAATTAGATGTTGGACCAAAAGAACCAATGAGCCGGATCAGAAAAACCTTTAAGTCCCACAGACGTCACAACAACTACTGAAGTCCACAACAGCTGAAGACAACAACTGATTACAAAGTCTGAAGACACAAGTGCTGAAGACAAAGTCTGAAGACACAAATGCTGAAGACAAAGTCTGAAGACAAGTGCTGAAGACAAAGTCTGAAGACAAGTGTTGAAGACAAAGTCTGAAGACAAGTGCTGAAGACAAAGTATCAGATGTTGTCACAACAGCTGAAGAGGACTTCTTCAGTAGTTGTGACGGTTTGCTTTCAGTAGTTTTATATTTTCTCTTTTCAGTAGTTTTGTAAAACGACTGAAGAGTTTGTTCTTCAGTCGTTGTAGTATCAGTAGTTTCTCTTCAGTTGTTTCATGTTTTATACTTAGCACTCTGACATGTTCTCAGTAGTTGTGAACATTTCAGTAGTTTATTAAGAATTAGTTATTTTTGTACTAGATCTGCTAGTAATCATCATCCCGTGATTACAGCAGTGATTGCACTCTATATAAGGAGTGCCAACCTTATTGTAACTGTGAATGATTTAGCAATAATATTGGGCATTATTGAAATATTCCAAAACACAGAAAAATATTCTCTCGCATTTGTTTACAAGTAACAAACTCTTGCTATAATTTGACTAATTCTTCTCTTCATTCCGCTGCATTACACTCTAATACTTCAAACTTGTGATCGTTGATCCTGTCAAATGGTATCAGAGCTGGTTAATCATTGATCGATCTAATAATTGATCATTGAAACTGCTCTTCAAGATCCAAGTTTGAGTGAATTAGTATCCTTTTGCAAGAAACTGTTATAGAGATTGAATTTTCTGTGTTTTTAATCATTCATCCTGAGACTTATTCTCGGTTTTCATTGAGTTTGTTGTGGTGTGTCTAAATTTTTGCTTGAATAAAATTGTTTTTGGTTTCAAAATGACTACTCCTTCCAATGATCCTCACAATACTGGTTCCTCAACCAAGCCTCCAATGCTGGTTAGGAATGAGTATAACATATGGCAACGTCGTATGCTCCATCACCTGTCTGTTAACAGTTCAGGTTGTTGGACATCAGTGGTACATGGTCCACATAAGCCTATGGTGAATAACCCGGAAACCAATCAAATGGTTCCGAAGAGGAAGGATCAATACTCAGATGAGGATAAGAAATTATTTGAGATAGATGCAAAAGCTCATGGAATTCTAGCCATGGCGCTACCAAATGAAATTTATTCTGGGTTAATGCATTATGAATCTGCCCATGACCTCTGGAATGCCTTGAAAGAACAATTTGGAGGAACAGATGAGGTCTTGGCAAATAATAAAGAGATCCTTGCCCAACAATATGAGACATTCTCTCATAGGAAGGGTGAGACACTGACTCAACAGTTTGAGCGGTTCTCTTGTTTGATCTCTGAATTGAAAATGATCAAACATGAGTATACTAATGTTCAGATGAATAACAGATTTCTCAGATCACTGCCTGAGAGATGGGATACATATACCATTGTCCTACGCTCCAGTGCAAATTTGGACAAACTATCTCTCACCCAACTTCATGGGAAATTGCTCACATTTGAGAGAGAGATAGAACAAAAGAGAAAACTGTCTTCATCTGGTAAGCTCACTGAGGACTTTGTACCAGGCAATACTGCTCTGGTTAGTCATGAGTCAGAATATGCTTCATCTGAATGCCAGTATGATGAGCATATTGATTTCTCTTCAAATATTTCTGATTCAGCATTTGTGAGTGTTGATAGTCAATTTTCTGGGTGTAATAATGACAATCTATGCTTCATCATGGATGATCTCAAGGGGATTGCTGATGATGACTTAGAAGAGATGGATATTTTGAGCCAAATGGCCTTGATAAATATCAGATCTCAGAAGTTCTACAAAAGAACTGGAAGGAAGTTCCCAGGACTCTCTGGCAAAACCAAAGTTGGTTTTGACAAGAGTAAGTTGAGGTGTCACAGATGCCAAAGGCTTGGACACTTTGCTAGAGAATGTAGATCATCTGGATCTAATTCCTCTGCACCTTTTGTGACTTTTCCTAGCAATAGTCAACAAAACAAAGGGCAACATCCTGTCAATTCTAGTCATCAGTCTCAACTACAATCTCCTGCATATTTTGTTCCTCAGGGTCAAATGCCTTACCCTTACCCGTGTAATTACATGCCACAAACCAGTCAAGTTCAAGCTCCTATGGTACCACAACCTCATGCACTTCTAGAACCTCAACCATCTCATCAACCCCCTCAACCTCAACAACATAGCTTCTTCACCCCAGAAGTTGTTGATTGGAGCAGCTTGCCAGATGACATGTCTGGTCATGAACAACTGTTCACAAGTGCTGATCAACATGGTGGTGATAGTCCTTTTGGAAATCTGGCACTTATGGTTCTGGAATCAACTGAGGGTTCCTGCTCAACTGCATCATCTTCACAGGTAACTCAGGTATCTTCAGAGGCCAAAGCCAAGTTATGTTCTGAATCTTGCATTGCTGCCTTTGTCTCTATTAGAGAGGCAAATGTAGCATTAATAAATGAAAAACTTGAGTTTGAGAAAACTATTTCCAAAAGACAAGCTGAGTATGAGTCTGTTCTTAATAGTAAAAATGATGAGATTTATAAGCTTAAATGCCAATTAAATGATGAAAAGGCTAAGCTAGAGGTTATTCTGGAGGACCAGAAAAGTCTTAAAGAAACCCTTGCAGTTACCCAAGTAGAGTGTGATCGATGGGTGCAATCATGCAAAGGTTTTGAGATGCTTCTTAGTAAGCAATCAGCTTCCAATGTGAAGTTTGGCATTGGTTATAATCACACTGCTCCTCCTACAGATTTTGCTCCAAGAGTAGAAGTGAAATCTGATGGAGAAAGCAATAACCAATCCACCTCATCATGTGATTCACTTTCTGATAAAGAATCATCAAAAGTTGAAGTCAGCAATAAGCCCTCTCAGAACCTATCAGCTAATATTGATAGTTCAATTGCTGACACTCACATGATCAAAGAGTTGGTCAACTCAAGAGTTATTTCTGAAAGTCCTGAAAGGACTGGAGAGCAAGATTTAACTCCTGAAGTTCAAGCTCCAACTACTGACAGCACTGAAAAGAAGAAAACTGTCAGTAGAAAGAGTTTGAAGACTACTAAAGAGGAAGCCAAGAAAGCAAATAGTGCTTCCAAAGTACTGAAGAGCAAGTCTTCAGTAGTTTCATCCTCTTTAGTTGATGATCAACATAAGATGAAAAAGAAACCATGTGAAGTATGTGGTTTGTTTAATCATCTCACTGATGATTGTTGGTACAAAAGAGGATCCAAACTCAAACATAAAGATGAAATTAAAGAGAAAATGGTAAAAATGAAAAATGAGTTTAAAGCCACATTTGTACCAGCAACATCAAATCCTGTAATCCTTAAGTCCAAAAAGAAATCCAAAAAGGAAGGGGTTAAACAGGTAACAGCTGAGGTTGCTCAAAAGAAGAAGGTGCAACATAAGAACTTATCAAACTCCAGTGCTAATGTGTCTGAAGAGCTGAAAGCTTTATCACAAAATCAGACACAGCTGGTTATGATGGTTCAACATCTATTGGGAAGAGTCAACCAATTAGATGTTCCTATGTTGAATCCACAGAAAAGGAGGTCCAAGCCAAAGGATTCCTCTTTTCCACCATCTTCTTCCTCTCAAGCTGTTATTTCTAGCAAACTTGTTAGTCCACCATCTGTTGATGTGAATAGGCCCAAAACCAAAAAGGTTTGGGTCTCAAAATCTAACTAATTTGTTTGTTCTGCAGGGTTCTTCAACATGCCACAGAGGCATCTGGTATGTAGACAGTGGAGGATCCATGCATATGACAGGAAACAGATCACTTCTTAATGACTACTCTCAAGGAAGGAAGGGATTTGTATCTTTTGGCAATGATGCAAAGGGTTACATCATCGGCAAAGGCTTTGTTTCCAATGGGGAAATAAAGTTTGATGATGTTAACCATGTGGAAAATCTCAAGTACAACCTCTTGAGTGTCAGTCAAATGTGTGACAAAGGCCATGTTGCTCTTTTCACAAGTCAGAACTGCCGGATTCTGTCATCCAAAGTTCTGAGTTTGATTGACAAGGTGTTGGATAAACACACTCTCCTTAAGGCCAACAGGACAGGAAGAGTGTATGCCTTAGATCTTTCTAAGAAAATAGATCTCAAAGGCCATCCTTGCCTATTTTCCAAGGCTTCCCCTCAAGAATCTACACTATGGCATAGAAGGCTAGGTCATGTTAATCTCAAAAACATAAATCAGCTGATTAACCATGGTTTAGTAAGGGGATTGCCTATGAAGGAGTTTAAATGTGAAGATGACTGCACTGCTTGTCTAAAAGGAAAACAACACAAAGTTTCATTTCCTTCCATAGAAGAACCTAAGTCCACAGCCTGCTTACAGCTTCTTCACATGGATCTCTTTGGTCCTGTGAGAGTGATGAGTATGGCTAAGAAGAAATACTGTCTAGTAATTGTGGATGATTACTCCAGATTTGTATGGACTTTCTTTTTGCATTCAAAGGATGAAGCACCTCAGAAGATTATCAACTTTGTGTTGTATGTTGAGAAGCAGTATTCCCTCTCAGTCAAGTGTATTAGAAGTGATAATGGAACTGAATTTAGAAACAATACACTTGATGAGTTCTACCTCTCAAAGGGAATCAAGAGGCATTTTAGCATTCCAAGAACTCCTGAACAAAATGGAGTAGTGGAGAGAAAGAACAGGACCCTTATTGAAGCTGCAAGGTCCATGTTGGCTGACTCTGGATTGCCAATGACTTTTTGGGCTGAAGCTATCAATACTGCTTGTTATGTACAAAATAGAGCTCTAGTAAATAAGAGGTTGATGAAAACTCCATATGAAGTTCTTCATCATTTGGCCCCTCTAATTTCATTCTTTAGAGCTTTTGGATGTCCTTGTTTCATTCTCAACACAAGGGATCAACTCCAGAAATTTGATTCTAAGGTGGATGCAGGATATTTTGTTGGTTATTCATCAACTTGCAAAGCATACAGAGTCTTCAACTGTAGAACAAAGATGGTTGAAGAGACTCTACATGTTAAGTTTAATGAATCTCCAAAGGACAAGATTCCACAAAATCCTGTGGAGATATTTGATTTGGACATACTTCAATATGCTCCTCATCAAACTCCTGCTGTTGCTCATGTCAACAGTTCTCCACCTGGTGGTACTGCTGGTGCTGATGATGATGATAGTAGTACTCACCTCTTCAGATTTACTGATCAACTGCCTGATTCAGCTAGACCTGATGTTCCTGCAGCTACAGCAGCACAATCCACAACAAATGCTGATGAGATTTCTACAACTTCAACTTCCTTTGAACTACCATCAACTGATTGGTTTCAAGGAAACTCTTCACCATCACCATCTGTTGCTGCTGAGCCTGCTACAAACACTTGCACTGATCTCATTGTGTATCAAGATCTGAAGAATCACCCTATGTCTCAAATCATTGGTGATATCACTGCTGGAGTATCAACAAGAAGTCAATTGTCAAATTTCTGCTTCTATGCTCTCTTCATCAGTCAGCAAGAGCCAAAGAATTATCACATTGCATTAAAGGACAATGGATGGGTTGATGCCATGCAGCTTGAGCTTCTTCAGTTCAAGAAACAACAAGTGTGGGAACTTGTTCCTCTACCTCCAGGTAAGTGTGCAATAGGCACTAAATGGGTGTTTAGGAATAAGACTGATGAAAATGGGCTTATTGTTAAGAACAAGGCCAGACTGGTGGTTCAGGGGTTTGCACAAGAAGAAGGTATTGATTATGATGAAACCTTTGCTCCTGTAGCCAGACTGGAAGCAATTCGATTGTTTTAGCTTATGCTGCTTATCAAAATCTTAAAGTTTTTCAAATGGATGTCAAAAGTGCTTTTCTGTATGGGAAAATTAAAGAAGAGGTTTATGTATGTCAACCACCAGGTTTTGAGGACAACAAACATCCTAATTGGGTGTATAAGCTTGATAAGGCTCTTTATGGGTTGAAACAAGCTCCTAGGGCCTGGTATGAGACATTATCAAACTTTCTTCTTGAAAATAATTTTACTAGAGGCACCATAGATAAAACTTTGTTCATTAAGAAAGCAGGGCAGCATAATCTACTTGTTCAAATTTATGTAGATGATATTATTTTTGCATCCTCTGATCCACAGTTGTGTGATGACTTTACAAAGCTGATGCAACAAAAGTTTGAAATGAGTGCAATGGGGGAATTACAATTCTTTCTGGGTTTGCAAATCAAACAAAAGGCTGATGGAATTTTCATTCATCAGTCCAAATATACAAAAAATCTTTTGGAAAAATTTGATTTGCAAAATTGTAAACCCTGTTCTACTCCCATGTGCAACACCACACAACTGGATACAGATCAGAAAGGTAAAGTGGTTGATGAAACACTTTACAGATGTATGATTGGGTCCTTGATGTACCTAACAGCTTCTAGACCAGATATTATGTTTGCTACATGTGTTTGTGCTAGATTTCAGGCTGCACCTAAGGAGTCTCATTTGATTGCAGTCAAGAGGATCTTTAGATATTTGCAAGGCACTCCATCTCTAGGTTTATGGTATTCTACTAGACATTCTGGTAAATTAGTTGCTTTTTCTGACAGTGACTATGCAGGGTGTAAGTTGACCAGGAAATCAACTTCTGGTGGATGCCAATTCCTAGGCAACTGTTTGATTTCTTGGCAGAGTAAGAAACAAACCTCAGTTGCTACATCAACTGCTGAAGCCGAGTACATTGCTGCTGCAAGTTGTACATCTCAGGTATTATGGCTTCAAAACCAATTATTGGATTATGGCATAACTGAGACTAAGACTCCATTGTTAATGGACAGTTCTTCAGCTCTTTGTATTGTCAAGAATCCTGTCCAGCACTCTAGGACTAAACATATTGAAATCAGACATCACTTTATTAGAGATTGTTTTGAAAAAGGTCTGATTGATCCAAAATTTGTTCCTAGTGCTGATGAGCTTGCAGACATTTTTACTAAGCCTTTGGATAGTTCAACCTTCCACAACCTGGTGTTAAGGCTTGGTATGCTGCAGCTAGAATAAGTGACAACTACCGATAATCTCAGTAATAAATACTGATGATCATTGGTAACCATGTCATATATAAGTACTTCATTGTTAAAACAGCTGATGTAGTTATAACAGCTGATGAAATCACAACAGCTGATGTAACTACAACTGCTGATGTCAGAAATGCAGATAAGTACTGATGACCAATGAAACACGGACTTAAGTGTGGAGGTCAGACTGAAACAGCTGAAAAGCTAAGAATTGACGACAACAGCTGATGAGTAATTTCTCTTCAGTTGTTTTTACAACTGCTGTTTCTAAACAACTGAAGCCACAGCTATGTCTTCAGTAGTTTACAACTACTGAAGACTACCACTAAGTCTTCAGCTGTTTACATCAACTGATGACAAAACCACTGTCTTCAGTAGTTACATAACTACTGATGACAAACACCATGTCCTCAGTTGTTTCACCACCTGAAGTCGGAAATGTCCTCAGTAGTTTTATAACTACTGAAGACTAAATCAAAGACTTCAGCTGTTTCAATGTCTGACGGTTAAAACCAAGTCTTCAGTTGTTTTATAACAACTGATGATCACACCAATACGGTCAGTCATTTCAACCTCTAAAAGTTAATGCCACGTCATCACCAGTTTCACCAAATGATGACTCACCAAAACCTTCAGTCGGTTCATAACCCTACCCTATAAATCCCTTATCTCACCAGAGTTTTTCTCACCTTTACTCTCAAACCTAACGTTCAAAAACTCTGTACCCTCTCTTCATCCATGGCGACCATGCAACTAAAACCTCGACACAACTGTGTCGCTCACCTTACTAAATCACCATTCTGGACCAAGTTTCACAACGCCATTGATTTAATGGTCCAGTCACCTTACCAAACAGCCTTTCTGATAAACCCCACCATATATGCCGAATCCCTTAGCCAATTCTGGACAAACGTCACTCTTGTCTCTGAGGAGAATGACACAGAGTCACTTCATTCGTTTGTCCATAGCCAAAAGGTGGTCATCAATCCAGAGATTCTTCGCCAAACCCTCAATCTGGATGATGCCACTTTCCCGACTAGCTATCCAAAGGGCACCACTGATCTATCATTTGCCCACCATGGATACGAAGGCAACCTGAGTGCCTCTACCATATTGAAGAAACATTTCCAGGATGCTGAACGGCTTATCTTTCATATGGTAAATGTCTGCCTGGCTCCAAAGACTTCATCATGGGATCAAATGTCCACAAGGTGGCAACAGGTATTGTACTCTATCCTTGAGCAACAACCTTTAAATTTTTCTGAAATATTATTCTTAGAGCTCAAGGATATGGCCCAAAAACAACTTTCTAACCGTTGGATATTATATCCTCGGTTTATAATGGCCATAATTGAAAACCAGCTTCAAGCTGAGGGACTTGTTGGCCTGGGAGTCCCTGCTATGGCTGTATTGCCTGAAGTATACTCCCGGCACAACTCTGACCAATCACTCAAAATGGCTGCCAAGCTGCGCAAACCCACGCAGCTGGAACCCACAGCCACCACCACAAAATCCAAAGTCCCCACCAAACCAAAAACAAAACGAACCAAAAACAGCTATTCAGGAAGATGAGTCCCCTGAAGATGCTCCTGTACCACCAAGACAGGATATACTTACTGGTGTAACCCCCCAGTAGTATCAGAGACTCACCCAGCCACAGCCGCTCAGGATTCCTCTCAAAAGGAACCTGAAGCAACCAAAGAAGGGGTACCCACAAATCTGGAATCTTCCTCATTTGAGGAGATTGCCATTGAAACTCACCATTCTCCCCAGGTGCATAATACCCTATCTCCAAATGAAAATGCCCCCCAAAGTCCAACACTTATAATTGCAAATGTGCTGACTCAGCTGCATGCCTCTCCTCCTCCCAGACAACCACCTAAAGGGAAAACCACAGATATTGAGGAAGAGGATCAACATGCTTCTGACAACCCACAGCACAGGGGTTTAAATGTTCAGTCTCCTAGTGTAGATACGGAGACAAGAATATCTGGTGAGGCTGCCACCTCTTCTGCATCAGCACATGATCAGACTGAGGCTGGTAACATGGCTAAGACCTCATCAGAGGCAACAGCTGATGAAGGACATCGTCCTGAGGCTGGAAGTCCCCAGTTCCAAGAAAAAGGGGCACATGCTACATCTGGTCTACACCCAGAGCATGTACATCTTGCTACTAGCAGGAGGTCAGGTGATTCAGCATCTGCTGATGATGACCTGGGCTTCTTTTATGATGTTCTAGCCCAGAACACAATTCTTGAGGAAGAAGTCAGTAGACTACAAAGACTACTTGACCAATTCTCTCAAGAAGCAAGTCCATCTGATACCACCATACACCCACAGATGGCACCTTCACCTGAAGGTCTCCTAAACACTCAGCCACTAAAACATTCAATCCACCAGCCTCTACTTCTGGCAACTGTTTTCTCAGGGACAGAACCCCTCTGAGCAACAGCTGGTATATTTCCACAAATCCCTACCTCTCATCACCCCAATGATCACGACATTGTGATCAAAACCTTGGATGACAAACTTCCCTCAATCATACAGCCACTGGTGGAGGAGATTGTGAGCACAAGGCTTTCTACTACTCAAACCCTTGCAACCAATGCAACCAAAAAGGGGAGGAGTCAATCAGTGAAAGACAAAGGGAAGCGCATATTGATAGAGAGAGAACAGGAGGAAGAAGAGGTTGTTGTGAAAGACTGAGAAGGAGGAAGAGTATGAGAGGGAGCTGACACTGATCAAGTGAGTGAAAGTCACAAAGACTTTCACATCACATATAAGAAGAGAAGATTGAAAGAAAAGAAAAGAACTCCAACTTGATGAGATGGTCAAAATGGCGGATGCTACACATAGTAAATCTATGGACTCCATTATTGACCAACTATACAGACAGGGTTCGATACTGCACAGCTTGACTCAGAGATTAGAAGACTTGAAGTTGAAGAAATAACTCAAGATGGGCAAGTTATGATGTGCTAGAAAGAGAAACTGGAGATCATGATCAGATTTATTGCAAAGTATCTTGGAAGATCATTGATAGAGATTAAGCCATGGACCAGGGACAGTATCTTGGCTATAACCACCAAGATCTGTACGTCTGAAGCATATACAAGGGATTAGTGATTGAAGCATTAAATGAAGCAGGTGCTGGAAAAGAAACGAACTAGCAAAATACTCCAAAGCCTCACTCATTACAAGAATGCTAGAACAACCTGCAAAACTACCACTTCAAAATCACCACTACCACAACCCATTAACCAACTCCTTTACCCTCAAAACCAACAGCCGATGATGCATCCAAGAAGAAGAAGAGAAGGATGTTGAGGCTAGAAGAGAAGAAGAAGAAGGATGATGAAGGAAGAAGATAGGTGCCTCTTTCTGCAGTCCTAACTTTGCCTAAAGCCAAATCTATGCCCATCACTCCCACCTCACAGATGGAAACTGTGAGAGTAAAGATCGAAGAAGAGCAACTGCAAAGGCTTCATGATGAGGAGATGCTAAAGAGTATAGATAAAACTTATGCTGCCTCTTCATCAATATAAGTATGAAGAAAGAAGCTCTGAGACTGTACACCCTCGCCAACACATTTCAATATCAAAAGGAAAAGGTGAGGATGTGCCTGATCCTAGGGTGGCTCACAGAATTGTGAAGAAGGACATTCCTGCACGATACAAGGCCCAGATCAAAAGGATCGTAGATGAAGAGATCACAGTGGTCCTTGTAGTATCACCCTGGGAGATTGTAGAAGACTTCAAGAAGGCTTATGAGACTAAACAGCCTCCCAAAAGATGTTAGAAAACAGAGTAATCAAGAAGGGGTTAGTCTACAAGAAGCTTGAGAACTTCAAACAAAATGAGCTCAGTCTGTTACTTGAAGGTAATCATCCAGATGAGTTTGCCTACAGACAGATCACAACAGTTGAGCTCAAAAATGGCAACAGGCCAAATACATCTCAGAGCTGTATGGGCGTGAAGGATTATTCGATGGTGAACTAGAGAATCTTACTATGGAAGAACAAATCATGTTTCTCAGAGCATACACCAGAGAATCCTACAGGCTTATACATGGGAAGTGAGTTTCATGGATGGGGGAACAGATCAGTGTCCAATTCCCAATACAGAGCTCCCATCCACACTTTGCCAACCAAATCATCAGACACTTACTTCTAGGCCGGTACTTATATGGGTCATCTTCTCAACTGATCAAGAAGAAAAAAGACCATCCATTTTGCCAACAATAAGTGGGACTCAATAAAGTTAAAGTTTGTGGCTGCATTGGTTCAGGGGGAGTTTGTTGGACCAAAAGAACCAATGAGCCGGATCAGAAAACCTTTAAGTCCCACAGACGTCACACAACTACTGAAGTCCACAACAGCTGAAGACAACAACTGATTACAAAGTCTGAAGACACAAGTGCTGAAGACAAAGTCTGAAGACACAAATGCTGAAGACAAAGTCTGAAGACAAGTGCTGAAGACAAAGTCTGAAGACAAGTGTTGAAGACAAAGTCTGAAGACAAGTGCTGAAGACAAAGTATCAGATGTTGTCACAACAGCTGAAGAGACTTCTTCAGTAGTTGTGACGGTTTGCTTTCATAGTTTTTATATTTTCTCTTTTCAGTAGTTTTGTAAAACGACTGAAGAGTTTGTTCTTCAGTCGTTGTAGTATCAGTAGTTTCTCTTCAGTTTTTTCATGTTTTATACTTAGCACTCTGACATGTTCTCAGTAGTTGTGAACATTTCAGTAGTTTATTAAGAATTAGTTATTTTTGTACTAGATCTGCTAGTAATCATCATCCCGTGATTACAGCAGTGATTGCACTCTATATAAGGAGTGCCAACCTTATTGTAATTGTGAATGATTTAGCAATAATATTGGGCATTATTGAAATATTCCAAAACACAGAAAAATATTCTCTCGCATTTGTTTACAAGTAACAAACTCTTGCTATAATTTGACTAATTCTTCTCTTCATTCTGCTGCATTACACTCTAATACTTCAAACTTGTGATCGTTGATCCTGTCATTAGATCATTTCATTTTAACAAAATAAACTCGTGTTTATCTGTGTGTGAAAAACAAGCGAATCCGTGTTCGTTTGTACGCAATTTCTGTGAATTCTTGAAAAATGATAAATTGAAACAACATAATGTGGAAGACCTAAAAAATTTTGAATTAAATTTTATTATATTTTTTATTTTTATTATATACATTATTATAACATTCTTTTCTCTTTTTTTTTTTTTTATCTATATTTTTTTATAATCGAGAACTGATCGATCATGAGATCACATCCTCAAGATATACTTTAGCACAAAGATGAATTTAATCATCGACAAGCAATGAGATCACACTGATAACTGAATCTAATCACAGCTTTGAATGAATTTTGAAATTCTCAAACAGATCAATAACGATTGCTGATATGTTTGTCCACTTAAACTCATGCCTATCCTTTTCAACAAGCAACAAATGATTCGTTAGGTTCGATTAAATACTTTAGAATGCTAGGACCCCACAATCATTTGGCAAAACCCTCACCCAACCTCAGGATTTCTTGAATTTTGTTACGATCTTTATAGAGCAAGGCGTGTGCATTAGTGTGCAAGTGATATCAACAAAATATTGCATTCTGTGATGAATTAATCGTTTAGATGATTTGACACTATTTAGACCAAAATGGTGAGAGCTCCAGGTCTATACTCACGTATAACAAAGGAGATGACCATTTAATCATGTGCCGATGAGAGCTCCAGGTCAGTACTATCGTACAGCAGAGGAGATCATCACTCCAGGTCAGTACTTCCGTACAGCAGAGGAGATTAGCACAAACACAAGACACAATAATTACACCAATCATGGCTCAAAGATATGACTTATATGATTTGTATCATGGTGGGTGAAAGATCAATTCTCAATCCAATTTTGTCGGGACTCAGTTTTTGTGCAGGCCAAAATTTGCGTAAATCCAGACATCCTTAAGCATAATGTTTTAATTTAAATCATTATGTTGCTGTCTACTTTATTCTTCAGGCTGAGTCTACCAGCATATCAATAAAGAATCTGTTTGTTTTTCTATTATTTTCAATTAAAAATAAGATGTAAATCATAACAACATCAGTTACTATCATTTCTCATTTTTAAAACGCAAGTCATGCAAAAACAAGCATTTCAAGAAGATATACAATCATTTCTCAATCATCTCGAATCAAGTTCTCAGTACACTTTTCACTTTTATTTACTTATACTCTCCCCCTAAATTTTTATTTTTGCAAACTTTTCCTTTTTTTGTTATTTTTTTTTATTTTTTTAATTTTTTTAAATTTTTTATTTTTTATTTTTTTAATTTTTTATAAAACTGTACAAAAATAAAAATTTATCAAAGAAGGTCTTCCAAACTACACTGATAATGATAAAGAAATGAATTCTCAAGAAATATGCAGTGATTGTGAAGTGAGAACGGTGATTGTGCATATAAATATCCAGATTGTGGATAAAATACCATGACCTTAACCTGTTTGTTCCACCTCAAATTTGAATTAGGAACAATCCCTGTCAGTAAATCGGATTACTAACAGTCCTCCTGAAGTGTTCCTGCACTAAAAAAAAAAACAAATTAGTTTGAAAGGGGAACCCAAGCCATCGAAGTCCTGGGTGTTCCTTTTGCAACGGCAGAAATAACCTGCTTCAACAAACGATCTGCTGAAATATCTGGGAGAACTGTATCCTTCTTTTTAATTTTCAAAATTTGTTTTTTGGTTCAATTAACTTGGATTTGAATGAATTAAATTTGGAAATTATTTTTTGTTTAAGACCAGAAGGAAAAGAATTTGGTTTTAAACCTTTGGTCATTTTCATCTTTGAATCATGTGAAATCGGCTTCACATGAAAAGGTTTGGATGGAGGGTTTTTCATCCAACCATTCAAAGATGTGTGCTTTTTACCTCTTAATCCAGAGAAGCAACCCATGTTGCCTTTACCATCTGGAACATTCTTTATAGACTTACAGCTGGAGAAGCAATTCGTTTTGCCTTTACCATCCATAGCAAGCCTTTGAGGACATTTCTTACCCACATGACCTTCTTTTCACACACTCAAAACAAGCCTTGAATGGCTTTTGATGCTTCACTGAACCATGTGATGCAGGTAGGGATGAGGATTGCTTTGAGCTTGTAGCAGATTCTTGCTTGTTTTGGTATTTGCTATGCTGAACAGGGAATGAGATCTTCACTGATTGACTGGGTTGCTTTGCAATTGGAGAAGAGATCCGTATTGGTCTTGATTCAGCTTTTGGAAGCTTTCGATACTTGACAATGTCAGAAGATATCTCGATCTGTGAGGAACCAACACGCTCCTCTGTGTTTGATTCATCATCTGAGCTTATCCAGTCTCGTATACATAGATCTGCTTCCAAAGGATCTTGATTGACACCTTCTATTGTGTTGGCTTCGCTTATAGGATTCTGATTGCCTGACGATTCAACAACTGTTCCTTCTTTGACAAACCTGACAGGAACAAACGAAGGAATGTTACCTGTTTTGAATTTGTTGAAGAAGGTTGGAGAAGAAACTGATATTGGTGTTTGAGCATCAGAAGTGGAATCGTCATTAATCTTCTTATCAGACCCTTGCTTGTGGAATCCCAAACCTACAGGAGAATCCTGCACATCTCTAACCTCTTTAAGATTAACACTGCTTAGACCTGCATTTATACGATTAGTTTCTGCAGCTTCAAACAAATCATTTGTTGAATGAGGTCTGGGAATTGGTGAATAACATAAAGTAGAAGGAGGTGGAACTGAATTAAATACAGTTTCACCATCAGATTTATATCCAATCCCATGTTTTACCCGCACCCCTTGTTGTTTAGCAATAAGCTCATCCTTTTTCATGTGTGAAAGGGTCCATTTATCAAGCTTTGTTTGAAGCTGAGTTGTTTCAAATTGAGCTAAAACAGCCCTTTCTTTCAAAATATTAATTTCAACGTTACGCTCCAAAATGTTTCTTCTTAAATCATTTTCATTCAGCCAATGCTTCATTAAGTTTTCTTGAAAAAGCAATTTCATTTTTCTTTAATTCCTGATTGATTGTTTTTAATTCTTTTTCATTTTCCAATAACAATCTGTTTGCCTTATAAATCCCAAATAACCGGATTTTGCATGACGAAGAACACATATCCTGAACAGTCTCATAAGGAAGACCCATGATAGTTCGTTCTGCAGCTAAGCTCTTTTCACAGTTGCAAGCCCATGTGATTTCTTGTTGTTCCTCTTCTTTGACCTTCAGCATCTTGTCAACCTCAGACTCTTTCTCTCTTTTTTCAGCTTTTCCAGCCTTATCATCATCGGTTCTCATAGACTCTGGTTTACTGTCATTGTCGACTCTTAAAGCTTCACGATTCTCTTCAACAGTTTCTCTGAATTTAGAGTTTAAATCTGAATCAGTTCTCAATAACTTCAACTTTTCAATCATCTCTGTTTTGTAATCAAGTATGCTTGTTACAGAAGACACAAGATCAGTATTAAGCGCGTGGGTTTGATGTGGGAACACAGCTTGCTGAAATTTGTTTCTTTGGATATCCAACTCGAGAGATTTTAGCTTGTTGATCATATCCATAAGTTTTGTGTCGACATAACCTCTTTCTTGCTTCAGCATTTTAACTTGATGATTCCATGCAGACGGAAGAGAGTTTAGAAGCTTTTGAATCTGTTCATGATTACTGAGATCAGGAACACGCTTCTTTAGATTATTTGCCACCTTTAAGAATCGATCAATCAAATCTGATAATTTTTCTTTCTTCATTGCTGCAAAAGAATCAAACCGGCTTTGTGCCGTTGTGAGATTATCTGATTTAAAATCTTCTGAAGATGACATGATTGTACAAATCTTTGAGCAATTAAACGTCCCAAAAATATTTTTTCCAAAAAAGTTTAGAATAATTCTCCCCCGGGAAAAATATATTCTTTTTTTATTTATAAATCTTGCAAAATTGATGAAAATTTCTTTATCGGGATGAACTCAATTAATCCCAACTAAAGGGAAAAAGTCATCTTTAACATTCAAATTTCGCTGAAGAAATGATAGTTTCGCTGAAATTATAGTTTCGCAGAGCTAGTTTCGCTGTGAACTCTAGTTTCGCTGAGCCGACAGTAGTTTCGCTGGAAATTTCGGCAGCAGTTTCGCTAGCCGAATGTCACAAATGGCTTAGTTTCGCTGATAAGTTCGCAGGAAACAAGCTTGAACTTTCGTTCAGAGATAAATTCGGCAGCAATTTCGCTTGATGATTGGTCAAAAACACTATTGAACTTTCGTTCAAGGGAGTACTTTCGCTGAAACTCTAGAAAACAACTTCAGATCCAAAAAAACCATAATTTCGCTGAATGAAGATGACAGTTTCGCTGTAAGAACAGCAGTTTCGCTAGTCGATCTCAAACCCTTTTTCACCTCAAAATCAATCTGAAATCGCCCAAATCTCAATGGATTTGAAATCTGATGATTAACAGAGCTTTCCCAACCAATAATAAGCAAACTTCAATCAATTTCCATATCAATAACACTCAAATCTAATCCGAATTTGATGAAAACTTGATATTGAACAAAAACAACCAAAACCTCAACTTTTCTCTCTAAAATCTTCAAATCTTCAGTGAATTTGATCCAAATGGCTCTGATACCAAATTGTAACTCCAGGATAAACACTTGAATCAAATATTATGAAGATTTGTAAGATCAACTATGATAATCACAATAAAACCCCTTTTGATCTATATTGATTGCATATAATATTGTACAAAGTGGAAACCCCAATCATTGGTCATTCAACCATTAACCAACACTAATAAAATTAACCTATTTATAGTCTAGACTAATTCACTAATTGCATTTAACCCCTTAGACTTAGGCTAATTAATACAAATTACATATTAAGCATAAAAATGACTAAAAACAAGATAAAATATATTTTGTTCACACAAAATATATTTATTACAATAAAACTCTCCTAGTCATCTAAATGTTCAACGTCTCGACTCGGTTCTTCGTCTTGAACGTGTCGGGTTTGACTTTTGTTGACTTTGACCGTGACGTTGACTTTTGTTGACTTTCATAGTGTTGATAATATAGACTATATTTTCCAGCTCCAACAAATGGCTTCTCTGGTAACTTAGCAATATCAAATCTGCTTAAGTGTAGCAGAGATGAGGCACTTAGCCTGTTGAGCTCTCCATTCTCTCTTTCAACAACAAAGTTGTGAGAAGAGTCTTCGAACCTCCACTGGATGATCTTCTTCCTAGGTGCAAGAGGTTGTCTTGGCACCCGGTCACCTTTCTTGGTATCCAGCAGAGTCACCAGCCTTCTCCTTAACTTCTTTTCTTCCTCATTCAAAGTATCTGAATTGAGGCCAAGGAGATTTACAGCTTGGTCCAATGTTCCTCTAGGCAGATCAAGAAATTGATCTCTAGTGAGGGAACATGAGGATTCATCATCATAACTCAATTTGACTGAATCCTCCTCATAGGAGATGTCGCTCAGGGTTGTGCAATTGATGAGCTTTGTCTTGATTGCCTTGAACTCCTCTAAGGGGAGATGTTTAAAAGGCTGAGGGGATGGTTTGATGGGTTGTTGGGTAGGTGGAGGTGTTTGGGTTTTGGCTAGTATTTTGGGTTGGAGGATGGGTAGTTTAGGTGGTTGAGGTGAAGAGGTTGGTAAGGGTGATGGTGTAGGTTCAGTGGTTGGTTCAGTTTTGATGGGGAATGGAAAGGGAATTGGTTCAAGTTGTGGTTGGGTTTGAAGTTGGGGTTGAGTAGTTGATTTGAAGATCATCCCCTGTTCCCTTCTATACATCTCCTTCCTTTTCCCTGAGCGAATGTGAGCCTTTATGTCACTGACATGTTGCTGGAGGGTCTTTTCAGACATAAGCTTTTCCCTGGCAGCTTTCTTTCTCTCTTTCTCCATTTGATCTTGCTCTTTGTTGAAGAGCCATAAGATCGTATCATTGTTGTGTGGAGATAATTATTCTAGAGAGAAACCTCTGGAGGTTAGGAAAGTTATCCTTTCCCTCCTGAGCTGCTGATCAGCTTCTCTTT
The DNA here is from genome assembly GCA_025215565.1 of Flaveria ramosissima. Lineage (NCBI taxonomy): Eukaryota > Viridiplantae > Streptophyta > Magnoliopsida > Asterales > Asteraceae > Flaveria > Flaveria ramosissima. The sequence goes on along the minus strand of CM046043.1, from coordinate 32,326,405 downwards.
CTTTCCTCTCCCTTTCTTCCTCTAAGGCCAACCGTGCTGCCTCTTCACTTTGTTGTTTTTGCAGCAAAGTTGCCTTTTCCAGCTCAACTAACTCCTCTAGTGGTAGCAAGAGTACATCTTCACTCACAGCTCCTAGACTGACAAGTCTATCAATGATCTCTACTCTTCTTCTATTGTTGATTGCCTCCTGGTTGGTTGCAGCTGCTTTGCTACTGGCAGCTAGCAGTTTTCCAGTTGGAAGTCTACCTTTTCTTTTGAGTTTTTCTAACCTTTCTTCCACCTGAAGCTCTTCCTTAGTCATCTTCCTCTTTCCTTTGATGTCTTCGGAAGTGCTATACTTTGGGGGTTCTTGGATGGAAGGTTCAGGTTGAGTAGTAGAAATGGAAGCTGGAGTTAATGCTGATGTTTGAGCTAGGGGTTGGGTGAGAAAATCCTCCCTATTAATCTCAGATGCAAGTTCTAGGATTGCATCTGTGACTATTAGATCATCGGATAAGGAGAATAGTCCTTCCGCAGCTGCAATCTCATATTCGGAAGATTGAAATTGTTCTTCCGAGGCTTTGACTTGTGCTTCGGAAGTCTGTGAGAATGCACTATATGTCCCAGCTGTCTCAGTTGTTGGGCCATCAGTCCTTGTTTCCCCTTCGAAGTTAATCTCAGGTTCCACTTGGACCTTAGGTTGACCAACTTCCTCAATAGTGATAGAAGGTGCATTTAACCTCTGAAGCTCTTGTTGTTCAATAAGAGATTCCAACAGGAACTTGTTGAAGAACCTGTTGAGATCTTGGAGCATCCTTTGATCTATTTGAATTAGAACTGGAGGAGGCTCGGGATAAACTGAAGCTTGTTGCATAGAGTATTTTGAGCTTAGGGAAGTGAGAGCTTGACTTTGTGGCTCCTCTTGTCTTGGGCTTTGTCCCTGAACACTCTCTCCCTTTTTGGTAGCATCATTTTGAGAGCTTGATGAGCTAGAGGAAGAGGTCAAAGAGACCTAAATTGGTACGTGCCTAACAGACCTCTCAATCTGTTTCTCAGCTAGTTTGGCCTTGAGATTTTCAATCTCAAGTTGCTGAGTGGCAAACATATCCTCTAAAGTCCTAACCTTAGATTCAAGATTTAAGACTTTAGAAAGTAGGTCTTCAATGGTGAGTTGCAGTCTTCCCTCATCTTCTTTTGAAGAATCACGGGGATATGAGATAACATACATTGTATGTTCATCCTCACCACCAGATGTGGTTTCTTGGCGCCCTGGTTTCCCTTGCTCAATGATGTCTCTTTCAGAGTCATCAAATGGAATGGTTGCCATAGATTCAGTCTCAGTAATATTACCACTGTCCTAGGGATCCCTTGAGGCTCCTTCAGTAGTGGTAGCTGAATCTACATGAGTCCCCTCCACATCAGTGGGACTCACCTCAGTAAAGGCTTGCTGATGGGGGCTACAGATAAGAGATCTCTCTGGGCTCTGTTGATCCTTGAGAGGGTGTTGTGGATCAACTTCATAGCCCTGAACAGTCATAATCTCTTCATCAGCTCCGATTAATAGGTTAGTAAAGGATATGGAAGTAAAACCTAGTGACCCGGGACTTTGATCAATGTCAGGCATTGAGCCTGTGATGGGGTTGTCCCTTTTTGGCTGCTCAGGGGAGTATAAAGACTCTCCCTAATGGTTTTCAGCTTGGGTTTTGGGCTCATGGGTCTGAGACTAAGGAGACTCAAGACCCATATTGAGGTCAATTGTGAAGGATGGTTAGACCTCAGGCTGAGTAGGAGCCCATTGTTCCACTCTAGACTTTTTTGGGTAGAACAGGAGGAGCTTGTTCAATCAGAGAAGTTTGAAACAGGGATCGTTTGGGGCGTCTTTGATAAGTGATGGTAATAGGGGGGGAAGGTAGATTTGGCAATGTGAGGGTAGTTGCTGGTTTGGGTTCATCACCTGTGGGGTTAACAGGGATGTCACCAGGAGCCATGGCTCAATCATACCCGGAAGAAGTGCAGTATCTCTTCCGGTGAAGTTGGTGGACACTCTCTTCAAAGTATTGAAGATGGTCGGCCTCATTAGAGGAACAATCAGAGCAGCTGCACAGACAAGCTTGCTCTGGTCCAGCTCACAATTGATTATGTGCTGGAGAAACCTGGGATACATGAAGAATGTGTCCTGTTGAAGGTTTCCCATGAGATTGGTCTGCACAAATCTTGAGTAGTAGAAGCGGAGGCTTCTCACCAAACCATGAACTAGGCACCCAAGTTCATATGGGATTTGATCCCATCCCCCAAATTTGTTGGACAAGCAGTGAAGAACTACATGCAGCAAGAACTTCTAGTTGTAAGAGAAGTTGAACTTGTAGACGGTTGACCTGCTAACATCCCCACCATATCCCATTTGGATATAAATGTTGTCCAAATCTGCTTTGGGGAATTCTGTATGAGCGCCCTCATCATGAAGCTCTAGATGCTCCCTGATGATTTGCTCAAAAATGACAATCTCCTGGCCACAGATGCTCGATCTTATGACACAAACCCCATTTAGGGTTTCAATCTGACCGTTTGCCCAAAATTCAGACATATGATTTGAGTAAACCGTGGGGTTAACAGTCAGGGCAGTGTAGTAAGAAGACTGAGTTAGAAAGGAGATGATATATGAGAAGTTGGCATCCCTTGAAGAATCAAGGAGTGCGACTTGGTTGTGCTGAGGGTTTAGTGCCATTTGAGAAAGTTGCAGGAAGATAGTTCGGAATTGGGTAAATTGAAGATGAAGAAAGCTTTTAGGCCAGTAATTTTGATAAAAAGGATGAAAGTGATTAGCCGGAGGTATTTAAACGGGTGGAATGGTGGTTTAAAAGGGGGTTTGGATAAGATGATGGGAGGTTTCAGTGGATGATGTGACAGGGGCGGTAAGGTTAGTCCATTTAAATAATCCGACATCATTAACAAAATCTTTACTTTTTACAGAGTGGGGCCCAAAAGATTTCCGTTACACAGTAAAATCTTTCTTCTGAGTATAAAGCATTTCCGAAGGTAATGTTCTTCCGAAGGCAAATTTACTTCCGAAGGTAAAGTTTTTACTTCCGAGAGTATATGTTGCTTTCCGAATGGAGAGTGTTACAAGCTTCGGAAGTAGATCTGATATGAAATCAATCGCTTCTTCCGAGACTTAACAACTCTTCCGAGAAGAAAATTATCCTGGGAGGAATTTGCTTCGGAAGATATGGAAAATATCTTCCGAGGGTTAATTCCTCTTTGGATGAATTCATACTTAGATAAAAATTTAGAGAAAGACCTTTGTAACAGGGCTTAGATTGTTTTGACATAAAACTTTACACATTAAAAAGTTTTCAAATTAGATAGACTAATCAAGGTTTATCATCCTAATAGCTGTAATGAGATATTTGGATCTTTGTTCATCAAAGGCTTTGCTGAACAAGTCAACATATTGTTCATTTGAATCAACTTTGATTAGCTTGGTAAGGTTTTTCTCATGAATATCTCTAATAAAATGATACCTGATATCGATGTGCTTAGTTTGGAGTGCTTCACTGGATTTTCAGTAATGGAGATAGCACTGTTGTTGTCAATGTGGATAGGAGTGCTCATGAAGTTGATCCGTAGTCTATCATCTAGTTCTGAATCCACAGCAGCTAAGCACAACAACTAGCAGCAGCAATGTATTCAGCTTCATCTGTTGATGTAGAGACACAGGATTGCTTCTTGCATTGCCATGAGATGATCCTTCCACCAAGAAATTGACATCCACCAGATGTTGATTTCTTGTTGATATTGCAGCCACCATAATCAATGTCAGAGTAACCATAGAGATTGAAATCACTATTTCTTTGATACCAGAGACCTAGTTTAGGTTCTCCTTTAAGGTATCTGAGGATTCTCTTGGCAGCAACTAGGTGAGACACCTTTGGAGCAGCCTGATATCTTACACAAATACAAGTTGCAAACATGATATCGGATCTACTTGCTGTGAGATACATCAGAGAACCAATAATTGCTCTATACTGATGTTGATCAGTATCCTCCCCCTTAGAGTCAGGGCAGAGATTGTGGTTTCTAGGTATAGGTGTTTTTGCTGCCTTACAATCTTTCATATCAAATCTTTCTAAGATGTCATTGACATACTTAGACTGACTGATGAAAAACCCTTCCTTCATTTGCTTCACTTGAATTCCAAGGAAAAAGTCCATTTTTCCCATGGAACTCATCTCAAACTTCTTCTTCACGATGCTCTTAAAGTCTTTACACATTTGGTCATTTGAGGAACCAAATATGATGTCATCAACATAGACTTGAACGAGCAATATGTCTTTCCCAGACTTCCTTATGAAAAGAGTCTTATCAATGGTACCTCTAGTGTAACCATTCTTCAGGAGAAACTGAGATAATGTCTCATACCACAGCATAGGTGCTTGGTGCAGCCCGTATAGAGCTTTATCCAATTTGCACACATAGTTGGGATGCTGTGGATCTTCAAATCCCGGAGGTTGGTATACATAGACTTCCATATCTATATCCCCATATAGAAAGGCACACTTGACATCAAGCTGGTAGACAATGAAATTCTTGGATGCAGCATAAACAAGGAAGATCTTAACTGCCTTAAGTCTTGCAACAGGTGCAAAGACATCAGTATAATCGATTCCCTCCTCTTGATTGTATCCTTGAACCACCAGTCTTGCTTTGTTCTTGATAATCAAGCCTCTATCATCTCTCTTGTTTCTGAAAACCCATTTAGTGCCTATAGGTACTTGACCAGATGGTAGCAGACATAGGTTCCAAATCTTTTGTCTTTTGAATTGAAGCAGCTTCTCTTGCATTGATTCAACCCAGCTACTATCTTTCAAGGCATCTTCCACCTTCTTGGGTTCCATTTGGGATAAAAAGCTTGAGTACAAGCAGACATTCCCATTGTGAGTTTGTCCTCTTGTTCTCACGCCTTCAAAGACTTCCCCTATGATGTTCTCAGCTGGATGAGTGTTGTGAATCCTAAGTCTAGGAATTATCTCCAGTTGCAAAGATAAATCAAAATTGGACATATTTTGCTTAGGAGCTTGAACACTTTGTCCAGCTGCTATTTCAAACTCATTCAATGAGGACTGATTGAATGAAAAAGAAACATCATCATTTGTTTGCTATGAAGCAGCATTAACAGTTGTCTGTTCCTTCAAGATGTTGCTTCCATCAACTTGGTGTTGTGCAGGGTCACCTGAAGAGGTTTGAGAGTCAACAGGTGAACCGCTTGTTGAAGCTCCACTATCTCTAGAGATGGTTATACTAACAGATCTACCAATAGTGGGAACTTGATTTGTTGCAGCTCTTGGAGAACTTGGAATAGGTTTGGGAAGCTCAAACAGTTGATCATCATCAGAATCACTTTGAGCACCTGTTCCAGCTGAAATATTCTCACAAGATGGTTTAGAATATTTTGGAAACAATTCTAAATCAAATATATGATCAGGGCCATTTCCCCTTACACAAGGAGTGTGCTCATTAACTACAATGTTGAAATATTCCTCAAATTGTTGATTTTTAATGTTATAAACTCCATAAGCTTTAGAGTTAGAGGAATATCCAACAAAGATGGCATCATCCGACTTTTCAGCAAATTTTGCCAAATTGTCTTTTGTGTTAAGTATGGTACACCTGCTGTCAAAGGACCTTAGAAAGCCAATGAACGGTGGCCTTTTGTTCCATAGCTCATAAGGGGTTTTTCCATGTGGCTTAACAACAAGGACCCTGTTCTGCACATAGCATGCAGTGCTGACTGCCTCTGCCCAGAATGTTAGAGGTAGCTTTGAATTAGCTAACATAGTCCAAGCAGCCTCAATAAGTGTCCTGTTCCTCCTCTCAGCAACACCATTTTGTTGAGGAGTTCTAGGAGCACTATATTGTCTGGCAATCCATGTTGAGTTATAGAATGAGTCAAGAACATGGTTCATAAACTCAGTCCCTTGATCACTTCTAATTACTTTAACCTTATGATCAATTTGATTTTCTATTTTAAGAATAAAAGATTTCAAAATTTCAGCAGTTTCATCTTTGTTTCTTAAAAAGAATACCCATGTAAATCTAGTAAAATCATCAATAATCACAAGGCAATATGATTTCCTTCCAATGCTCATTATACTTGTGGGACCAAATATATCCATGTGTAATAAGTGTAATGGAGTGGTGATGGAGTTAACAACTTTGGATTTATGAGATGCCCTGTGTTGCTTCCCTTTCAGGCATGCAACATAGTTTTCTTTGCAGAAAACTTCCTTTTTAGGCAAACCATGTACCAAGTTATTTTTAGCCAATTTATTCATTGTCTTAAGATTTACATGACACATTCGTTTATGTCATAGTGTTGACTAATCACCATCAGCTTTGGAAAGAAAGCATGATACTTCTCCCATTGGGGAAGCATTGTTCATATCCAGCTTGTACATATCCCCTTTCCTGGGAGATCTAAGAAGCACCGATTCCTGGAATTGTCATCCCAGGTTTGAGGATTATGCACTCATGTTCTGTAAAGAGCATTTGATGCTTTTGATCACAGAACTGAGAAACACTTAACAGGTTGTGTTCAAGCTGTTTGACAAAGTTAACTTTGTCAACCTTTAATTTTCCGTTGGATATACTTCCTCTACCAGAAATATATCCTCCGGCCTCACCTCCAAACTGGACAGGACCTCCATCATAATGTTGAAATTGTTGAAGGAGAGATCTGTTCCCTGTCATGTGCCTGGAGCATCCACTATCCATAATCCAAACATTGTTATTCTTGTCATATAGATGTCCCTGCACATAAGATGAGATGATTAGTTTTGATTGGAAACCCAAGCCTTGTTGGTCTTGGGTTCTTCTAATGATAGTGACATAATTGAACCAAAATTTATGCATGGGGGTTCAATGGATGTCTTGGAAGAAGAGGTTTGGGCTACAACAACTTCCTTGATCTTCCATTCCATCCCTTGGTTGATCATGGAGGAGGAGCTTGTTGAAGCTTTTGCATCTTGGCATTCTTCCGAAGCTTCTTTCTTTTCGAAAGAAGCCTTCACCACCTTTTCTTCCGAAGCAGTCTTCTTCTAGGATGGTCTCAAGGGACTCTTTATTCTTTTAAGTCTTGATAGCTTAGCTTCCGAAGCCTTTTTCCTTTCGGAAGAAGGACCTTCTTCTGAAAGCAACCTTGCTTCGGAAACAAGCTTTCCCTTTTTCAGCACTTGAACCATTTGATATGGTCCAAATGAGAAACCTTCCCTGACTCCTTCCTTTTTAACATTGTTTATATAATGTGTGATGGTAGGATTGTAGTAACAATCTTTGGCCATGTGGTTTTGCAGACCACACATTATGCATACAATGTTAATCTTTTGCGAATTTGAGGATTGTTGTTTCTTTTTCTTTTTCTCTTCATCAGCAACCTTTCCCTTTAACTTCTGATCATTTGATAGGATAGGAGTGCTGGTACTACACCCCTTTCCTGAATCAGAGTTTCCAACCACCTGGAATCCAGCTGAGATGTATACACCCTTTTGCTTTGGGTTTATCTTCAGCTTAGACTCAGCCACTTTCTTGGCATTTTTTCTGGCTGCCTTAGCTCTGCTTCTTCTGGCTTTGGTGGTAAGGGTTTGATCATCACCGGTAGTAGAGTGAATAATTACATGGTTCTTCCCTGTGATGGTCTCCATGGTTGCTTCATTCTTTGACTCATAAGAAGGTGTATCAGCAGATGGAACCTCTTGCTTTTCAGTACCACACCTTGGTTGTCTTATAGACTCATAGGAGTATGGTGGAGCAATTTCATTGGTTCCCAACCCAACTTTGTTTTGGTAACAAAGTTTTGAGTAAGAGGATGATGCAAGAATGGCTTGGAAGTTTTGCTCAGAAATGGCCTACTTCCTGGCTTGAGCCTCAACTGTGACAAGTTGGGCGTGAGCCTCAGTCAATTTGGATATTAAATCCTTTATTTGAGTCTTATAGTTTGTGTGTTCATGTTTTAATAGGGACACATTTTTCTCTAACTCCTTAATTTTTCTTTGATAGTCAGATTTAGCCCTTTTAAAATCAGATTTTAAAACATTTAAAGACTCAATATCGTATTTAATCTCCATATTGTAGTCCTGATACAATTTATCCTTAGTAATACAGGTAGGAGTACAGAGATGTTCATACCTTATTTTCATATGTTCCGGCCATGAGTGCTTGAGCAGGAGTAACATCTAGTACCAAAAAGCTCCAGTCAACTTCTTGAGCCATTGCAGTTGTTTCTGTTGACTTTCCAGTGGCCTTTGGTGTAGAGGGATGTGTGGAGGCCTGTGGGGTTCCTAGATTTGACTTAGGAGCCTTGCATTCCCTTGCAAAAAGGCCAAGTTGGTTACAGTTGTAATATTTGGCCTTGGTTTTGTCAAACCCAAATTTGCTGTTGATTGGGTTCTAGGGAAATTGCCTTCCAGTTCTCTTGAAGAACTTCTTTGCTCTGTTGGTTAATAGAGCCATTTGTTGGACTATGTCCACGTATTCCACGTCATCTGGGCTGAAGCACTCTAGATTATCAAAGCAATATTGATAATTATTTGAGTGTCCACTTCCTGAGACAAAAGCACAGCTGTCCCGAAAGGAACTTTGCTGAGCTTGTTGAGACCTTGGAGTTTCAGGAAATGTGATGTATGGCCCAGAAGAACAAGATGGCTGCTGGGTGTAAGTCAGGTATTGTTGAGGCTGGGAGGGTCCTAAGCCTTTAGCAACCATTAAAGCGTTGCTAGCAGGAAGACTCAAGGGTCTGCTTTTCTGATGACCTCTCTTATTCTCCATTTCCAAAAGGTATCCATCAAGGATGCCTAGAGTTCGGTCATGGTGAGTGTATTCAGGTTCTCTTATTCTCTTGATAGAGACACCGTAGAATGTCACTCATTCGGTAATAACACTCATGAACTTTTCTTGGTAAGATCTCTAAGTTCATGAGCAATTCCTGCATGACAGGGAAAGAAATAAGATCCATGTACCTGATTGTATTGCTGGCGTCTTGTCTCTCCAGCAACGTAGATGAAGTTTTCAACTGCTGCTCAGTGAGTCCCTTCTTGGAGTCATTGGAGCTAGAATACATTTGACAAGCGCATCAACAGTTCTTTATCTGACTTGCAATGTTCAAACCCCACCATGATGGAGTGGGGAATTGCAGTCATGGGAACAGTCATAGCATTGCTATCAATGTCCAGCTTCTTCCACTCCTCATCAGAATAATCTTCAACAGCTTTCTCAATCATGGCAACGTTTCCACCAACTACCTTTGGCTTATACGGGCCATTTACAATAGATTGCCGTATCTTGTTGTCTTAATACCTGATGAAGCCTTCCATTCGTCTGCTCCATGACCTGAAGTTTTCAGGGGTGATGATGGGTTCTTTGGTCATCGTCCCCATCTCTACTTCAGATTTGTTGAGGGCATTTTGAGTGTGGCGTAAGGAGGAGTGAAAAACAGGTTGATTAGGATGGTAAGATCTCACAATCAAGAGCCTAAAAAGCTCTAATACCAATTGCAGGATCACGTTTGTCACTTAAACACTTGAATTTCTCTCAAACTCACTTATATAACACTCAAATCATAAGAGTTGATAATAATATAATAAGTAGCAAAGAACACACAAAAATAATTTTCAAGGCACTTGTATATATTACTTCTCAACTCAAAGTATTACAAGACTCTTACAAGCATGTAACATGAGTTACAATGAGAAACTATATATACTAGATCCTACAGCCGGATATACTTTGATACCAGCTGGAAACCCAAGACTAAAGCATATACTACAATGCTAAAGTTAAAGTATCTTAGATAAAGTATTATCTAAGATATGGTAGTCATGACATGTCCATGACTTACCTTTTGTCACCAACTAAAGTTGGCAACTGTACTAACTTATAAAGGTAAACAGTGGAATAAAGTATGGTCAACTACATGGCTTTTGAGAAAACGCCATGCAGTATCTCCGAGGTCTGCAGCGGAGTGTCAGGGAGACCATACTTATGTCCACTGGATAATAGTAGTGTCTTTCGAAGGTAAGTTGGCTTCGGAAGAACAAGTTCTTCCAAAGCCACTTATACTTCGAAAGAGGCTTCTGTACTTTCGAGGCTTGAGGACTTCTTTCATACTTCGGAAGTTGACTTCTGATCTTTCACTTTAAGTCTTGATCTTCGGAAGTAAATACTTTGTCTTCGGAAGTTGGAGTTTTCCTTCGGAAGTTAGTTTTACACTTTGTCTTCGGAAGAGCTCCTTTTTCCTTCGGAAGTTCCACACTTAGCTTCGGAAGTCCTTTATTAGTTGTACCAAAATAGTCTAAGTGATTTGGTTTTGGTTGCACCAGCCTTTCTAGATCCAACAAACTTGCAGTTCAAATGAAGAATATCAAGTGAAGACTTCTACGGAAGACAAAGTTTCTACGAAAGACAAAGTTCCTGCGCAAGGCAAAACTTCTACGGAAAAGCAACACTTTCATGTACCTTAACAAGTACATCAAGTCAACAAGTCAATCACTGAGTGATGTCATAAAATCAACTTCTGCGGATGACTTTAACTCAGTCAGAGAATGTCACATCATGACTTTCTCTAAGTAACTTTCTTACCTCGATAAGAAAGAAACTGATTCCAAGAGATTTATTGTTACCCTTGAAGTAAATCCCTGAGCCTATAAATACAATGTATAGGCTCACACTTGCATACACGGCTGAATACCTAACAATACGTCAATCAATACCATCAATCAAAAACCGTAGTAACCGCAACATCAATTACATCAAAATCATCAATAGAATCATTGTAATGATGATCATCAACAAACATTGTTTGATCATTTGTAATCATTAAATTTGTTTTTTAATGAAATACTTTTGAATCAATTGATGTTCATTAATTCATTGCAATTAACTGTTCTATTCTTTGTTTATTACTTTATATTGCAATTATGATTTCCTTTTTACAATCAATTTAAACAAGGAATAGTGATAATTCCGTGATCACTCTTCAAATCCAATCTAATATTGATAATTCCTGAATGTGATCCTTGGATTCATAGGTGGTATCAGAGCCAAGTGCTCATTGATTTAGATCGATTGTTCTATTAGTATTAGATTTGTTTGATTGATTGTTTATATCATTAGATTTATCAATCTTTTGGTTTAGATCTATTTTTGAGTAATATTTCTCTTAAAAGTGTTCGTAACATCTTGAGAGTATGTGATTCTGATTTGGTGTATATCAAGTTGAAAACAATCAAACCGTGATTTATCAATCAAACGAGTACTGTTATATTGCTCGATTAACATTGATTTACATTCATAATTTATTGATACGTAGATATGTGTTATTGATTGTTATCAACAACTATTCAATTCATTTGAACAAATCACATCAACAAACATCCTCGATTTAGTATCACTTTTGATAATTATTAAGAGGATTGACTGATTTGTGACTTCAACTACTTAATTATTCAATAATCAAGTGATTGTCATTAATTAGTTCATACATAAAAGGAATTTTGTTTTAGTTAAATCTTAATATTTGACTAAAATGAGTAACTCTTTTGGTGTGTCATCATACCAACCTCCTAAGTTGGAAACCAAGGCAGATTTCAAATCCCGGAAGATCAAATTTAGAAATCATGTGAATTACACGGATTCTGATTTATGGGTGTCAATAATTGAAGGTCCTTATATGGAAACCAGCTCTAGGAGCGGATTATAAAGACAATAATCAACCCAAAAACACAAAAGATCTATCACATGAGGATGTTAAACGCGTCAAAGTCGATATTAGAGCTTACAGTTTGCTCAGTATGGCTTTGCCCGAAGATATACTAATCAGGTGTGAGAATTACAAAACAGCCAATTCCTTATGGAAAATACTTCACACTCTCTGTGAAGGGAGTGATGAAATTAGGAGCATAAGAAAGGATACTCTTTGTTCCTAATATGAAACATTTTATCATATTGAGGGTGAATCAGTACCATAACAACTCCACAGGTTTATGCAATTGGTAACCGAGATGAACATCTTGGAATTAAAATATACCAATGAGGAGTTAAACAAAAAGATGCTTCACACTTTGCCTGAGAGTTGGAAGCAAACTGTCTCCATGTTCAAGAACACCCTTGATCTCAAAACCATTGGTTTAGATACTTTGGTGACTAAAGTAGAAGCTCTTGAAATGGATTAAAAATCAAGAAACAAGAGTGTGAGAACACATGTCACTCCTTATCAGTTTAAAGAAACTAAAAGTGTTGGACATGCTTTTACTTCTAACAATGATAATGATAACTCTTGTACTTTGAGTGAAGATGAAGAAGAAGTTAGTTTCTATGCATCAAAGCCTGAAAAAAATCCACTCAGGGTAAGCAACAAAAGAAAAGGGGAGATCTGTTGAAAAGAAAGATCAATTTGCATCATCATCAAAGTCTTCCTCTAACAACAACCAAGCAGAGCCAATCACTGTGATTTTGGATTCTGAAGAACAAAAAGCAGCATTTGCAGCTTTCAGCTCAAGTTTTCAAGCTTATTTGGGAAGCACTCTAACACCTACTAACATTTTCCAGCAAGATCTAGAAGAACTTCATCCAGATAAAGTAGTGGAAATGGATCTTCAGTGGCAAATGGCAATGATTGCATACAAAGTCAAACAGTACCTGAGAAGAAACAAAAACTTAACTACAGCAGGTAAAACAACAAAAATTGGTGCTGATAAGTCAAAAGTGAGATGTTGCAAATGCAATCTCTATGGACACTTCTCAAGACAGTGCAATAAACAATCAACTCCTGACTTGAGACAAAATCAACAACATCAGCAACATCAGTCTCATCAACATCAATCTCATCAATTAACATCTCAAAGATCCTTCAGACAACCTCAGCTAACCAACTCATCCCCACCGGCCACAAGCTCATTAACAGGGCCTAGTAACTCAAAAGAAACTGGGCTGATAGTTTTGACAATATGGAACATGTGACTGGAGCATGTATGAGAAGGAGGTATTCGAAGATAATGAAGCTTTAATGGCCAACATGGAGAACAAAGTCCCACCTATGGCAAGAGAGGTAAGAGATAGACTATGTTCATCGTCATGTGTTGAGGAAGTAGAAAGATATAGAGTCAATGCTCAACAATTAGCAAATAAGGTAAAGGAAACAATGGTTTTAAATGAATCTCGTGTAAGAGAAGATAAACTATATCATATCAAAATGAAATCTTTGCAAAAATATTTAGATAAACTTCTTTATGAAAACTATAATTTAAAAGCACAAGTTGAGCATCTGACCACTTCCTTAACAAAATCCATGTCTGATCATGCATCAACTGAAGTGAAACTTCAGAAGTTTCAACTGTCATCTCAGCAACATGAGAAAATTTTGAATTTTCATATTCAATCAAAGAACAGGTATGGGTTGGGATACAATGCTGTTGCACCCCCTCTAAATGATAACTACACACCTTTACCTGAAACAATGACAAACAGATTGTCAAATCAATTTGTGCCCTGCACCAATTTTGTAACAAAACTTAATCAATTGGTAAATGAAAATGATTCTGAGGTGAGTGAAACTAAGTCTTCTGAATCAGAAAAATTCCAACAAAATGACTCAGAATTTGACTATGATGAATGTGATGACTTGGATGATTCTGATGAACATGTTGAAAAAAATGTGGATGAAATGACTACCGGTAAGAATGTCACATTTAAACCAATCATTCCTAAAGCTCTTGAAGAAACCAAGCTTTCTTATCCTCCTAAGCAAAGAAATATGCTGAAAATAATCTGCAAGAGGATAGCTCAACTGAATTAAGGGCTTCATAAGCTTAACAAATAACAAAAATCAACTGGAGAAAGTGTGAGGTTCACATCTTCAGAAGATATAAAAATATCTTCCGCGGAAAAGTAGAAAAAAATAATAATTCAACATCCGTAGTAGATCTCCGGAAGAAGAAGAAAAATGTTGATCAATCATCCGTAGAAGATCTCTGGAAGAAGAAGAATACTGATCAAGTATCATCCGTAGATGATCTCCGGAAACAAAAATATGTTGAATCAGTGAAAGACCAGCAGAAGCAACATGCAACAATCATCAAGACAGCTAAACATCAAAAGAGTGTGAATCCTAAGCAACTAAAGTCATCTACTGCTAAACCAGAACCATTTGATATCATGTCAGGAAGCAACAAGGATTCATCAGCTGCTAAGTTTGAGAAGAAATTGGCAGCACAGAAAAAGAAGAAGGTGATTGTTCCTGAAATTGAAGAAGAGGAGAAGTATTGCAAATGGTGTGACATGAACAATCTCAACATTGAAGATTGTTACTTCAGTAGTTATTGCTTCATTTGCAATATGAACAATCATATGACCTCTGATTGTTATTTCAACAAACATTACTTCAGGAATGTTATTTCAACAAAAAGAACAAACCAAAGTGTTAGGATCGTGTATTGAACGAAATACTAACTGATTAACGTGTATACCGAATCAAATAGTGCGGAATCCTATTTGATTGGCGATCCAATCAGTGAGAATGCACGTAGAATCAATTATGGACTGAATCTAAACATTATGAACGATATGGAATCGATCTAGTGCGATCTATGAACTTGGAACAGGTTCTTAGAGGTCTCTAGACGGCTAGGGTACGTCTGGAGTCGAAGTGATCTACATTGTTACGTTTTTCCACGAATTAAGTGGTATTTATAGGTTAGGGTTTCTCATTCGGGCGACTGAACCATTTGTATGGTTCAGTCGTGCGATTGAGCCATGCGGTTGATCCATTCGCATGACTGAGTGTTCAGTCGTGCGATTGAGTCAATCTCATGTCACACTCGTGCGACTGATCCAGTCTCCTGGTTCAGTCATGCGACTGTGTCATTTGCATGAAGTTGTTCATGTGTATGGTCGATTCACATGGACCATTTGCATGAGAACTTCATATTACTAAGTTTGAATGTATTTATTAATCATTACATTATCAAGATTCATTCAAACAACCACAAACCTATATAATCAAGTCAATATGCGTTAAACAACTCACTAATGAAGTATTAAACATTATAAACACAACCAAACATTTACATTTCATTAAGTACCCAACTTTTACATAAGTGTAAGACACTAAAGACATATTACATTCAGTTCAGAAACTAGGGACACATGTACCTACAAACTCCCTCTGGGACCTAGTTTCATCTAATATCTTGCCTTCTTCATAACCTCTTCATACTTCTTGTACTTCTCTTCTTTTGTGACTCCTGCGTGTATCTCAAACGCAAAGCAGAGTCGTATAACATTCTGAAACTGTAGAGCTTGTACAATATCTTGAGAGTCATAAAATAGTGGCCACTTGTACAGTGTGTATACATCATCTGCAGAAATTTTGTGAGCCACATCGGGTCAAATACCCTGATAGTATCCATTTTGCCCTCTTTGTTCAAGACTATGACTGCCTCTCCTGTCCTCCAATCATAGTACCACCATTTGAAGTGTGGAGTGAAGTCCTGTGGCATTTCCCGTAGTGGGATCTTAGACATGGTGCGCGGACGACTCCACTTCAGCACTATTCTTGGTTTTCCAGTTATGGCTCAACCTCAGACCTTTGGATATACCTCGTTGGTTGTTGAGGTTTGAAGTTGACCCATCTGGTGTGGTACTCTCTCTTCAGAGCTGCTTCAAACCAGCCAGACATCTTGCGTGGATCAGCGTATAGCAATTTCAGCTTCGCTAACTGGTTCAGCTCAAATCCAGAAAGAGTCTTCAGGTTGTGTGGGAACTTGAAGTACTCGATCCCTTTCTCACATTTAACTGCATAAACGTTGAGATCTTCAAAGTATGCCCATGCTATGATTCTGCCTGACACCTTGTGATGTTTCTTCACTTTGTACAGCTTGGTGTAGACAGTCGACTTTGACGCACTGCGTTGGGCTCTTATCTCTTCAAAGCATGCAGCCCACTCAGCCATTCTGATATTAACTTCAGCATTCTAGGCTTGGGCCTTATCTTCCGTCTTGTGCGACTCTTTTTCCAGTTTATCCAGAGTCTCCAAAGTTTCATCGACTAGATTGTCTCCCAGATTGGGAATGACATTACCCTCATTGTCAATGTACTCTGGATAATGTTGGTCAGTGACATCTTCAATCTCGATTTCATCCACATCATTGAGCTCGTCGTCACTTTCCACATGGACTGTTGGAGCGTCTTTCACGATCTCGTCGACATTGAGTTTGAACATTTCTGCTATTTGCTTGTCAGTGAGATTGTGAATGATCTCTCCTTCTTCTAGAGTGTACATCACCGATCTCCTGACTATACCCTGCAGATCAAGAATCAACGTGAGCTGGGTCTTGATCTGTTGGAGGGGAGCAACATCATATTCATCCCTCTGAAAGTTTGGATCTGCTTGATTTAGACATTCAACATAGTAATCATTAGTTAATAATCAAAACAGAAACACAACATTAAATATAAACATTCATTTCATTAATGTGATACAAGATTCAAATACATATGATTTAAATAACAAAAACAGCTAAGTATTACTTTTGTCCTGGATCATATGCTCTTCTGCTGACGAGGCGGATGTGGAGGCACCTTGATCTTGTGCTTTCTTCGTCCTCCTTTCACTTGCAAGTGTGGCATCCACAGCAGATGTGTCGTCTTCATCATCATCAACATCATCATCACCAGCATCATCACCAACATCAGTATCATCCTCAATGTCATCATCATCATTATCGTCATCATCATCACTGTCATCATCACTATCATCTCCTTCCTTGATCTTTAAGGGCTCGTCCTTTGATCCCTTGAGCCGCAGCATGATGGTCTTGTTGGTGGTCTCCAACTCCTCTATCCTTTTAGCTGATTGGGCATGCTGCTCCCGGAGTTGGGACATCTTTACACGCTGTGCATCCATCAACTAGGCCTGCTGCTCTATCTGATGTGCCTGCTGAGATATCTGCAGAGATTGGGCAGCAGTAAGGTCTACTAGCTAATGAATCTGAACAGTCTTCTCGTCATCGGTAGCCAACAGCCTCAGCACCATACGGTTAAGTGCCGAGAGCTGTTCCTCTACCCCACTAGAAGGTAGAGGTGATCCAGATGTATAGGAGGGGTATGATGATGGACCGGCATGGTGGCTAGTGGTGGTGGTGGTGGCAGTGGTAAAGATTGGGGGTGGTATAGATGAAGGTGGTGGTGGGTGAGGGAAGATTGGGGGTGGTATAGATGAAGGTGGTGGTGGAGTTGGTGTGGTAGATATGGTGGTAGATTGGATGGATGTAGTGGTGGTGGTGATGAAAGTCAACCTTCTCTTCTTCTTCTTCAACCCGTGGGGCTGAGCCATCCTTTTCTTCCTGGATCTTTTCGAGGAGGATGCTCCCCTTGGCTGCTGGGCTGGTCTGGGGTATAAGATGGATCAGTAACAGCCTCCCCAGACTCACCCTGGCGTCCACCTACCGCCCTAATCCCTCTCTCGGTGGCAACCACCTTCCTGCCCACCGTTCGAGTCAACGGCTCCTCGTCCGACTCGTCCTCCTCATCAGGCTGAAAGTCCTGATGGAATCCTGCCATCTCAGCTCCTCCGTGGGTGGATGATGGAGATATAACATCTGCAGTAGTGGCCCTAGATTGGGTGGGACCAGTATCTCCACCATCACCACTGTCATTATCATCAGAATCATCCGATGGGAGCACAATCGGTTCAGAATCTGAGTCACTATCATCGTCACGCCACCTCCTTTTCGTTGGCGCCACGTAGTCCACTCGAATCAAATGCCCAAATAGTCGTCTCACAGGGGGTTTCACCTGCTTTCCCCTGTAGACCTTCATCCGGCCAAGGTGGTATCGTCCATCACCTCGAGCACCATCGCGTCCTCCTTCTCCTTAGGTAGTTGAGGGAGCTTCTGATCAATGATCATCTGCATGAACCTAGGGTACATACAAAATCCCTCCTTCCCCTTCCCCTTAATGTTCTCCACCAGATAGTTGAAGATCATCCTAGAGAAGCTGAACGGGTGATTCAACACCAACACTGCGTAAGCGTTCTGGATCTGATCGGAAAGCTCGTCGAAATCTCCCTTCCGAGAAGCTATGCACTTGAGTAGCACATGGGCGAGGTACTTGAACTGGGGGCACAGGTTGCTCTTGTTGAGCACACCTGCGTTATTGTCCCAGAGTACTTAGCCCTCATGAAACATCCTCGAACAGTAAGTAGGTGTAAACGGGTGGAACAATCAGCGTCATCCCCAAACTCTAGAACAGTCCAGAGATCGTCTCTGTGATCTCAATAGCCTCGTCGAATATTGAGCTCCTGATGCAATGGGGCTCAGAGGACCTGTCCACTACAGCGCTTCCCTAGAAAGCGTGTTGGACTGAGCGGTAAGGAGTACATGGTGTTGAGATAGCTTGGAATATCCTAGATCTCCGTAGGAATGTGATGATGCCCGAGAACTCTGCAGCATTGCTGGAAGTCAGATCTAGGTGAGCACATATGTTGTGCTTCGTGCTCATGGTCCAGCGACTCGCCATCTGTTACACAATATAGATAAACGTTAGTCTGTGTAAGTGAATAGCCATTTGAATTTCCTAAATTTGAATCTTTCTGGTCTGTCGTGCGAATGAACTATGCGACTGAAGTTTAGTCGTGCGATTGAGCTCATACGCACGACTGAGCATGCGACGGGGCTTAGTCGTATGCTACCCCAAACAGTTGAACCAGTCGTGCGACTGAACTCATTTGCATGATGCAGTCATGCGATTGAGCCATACGCCCAGGTCAGTCGTGCGATTGAAGTTCATCTGGGTGCCCATTCGCATGACAGACTATTGTTCCATCCAAATTCAAATTTTGAGCAAATCGTAATGTTAGACGTCGTGGTTTGGCTCATTAGACTCGCAATCACCCGACTTAGCACCTAATAACCTTTGTTTAAACATTTTACTTAGTTTTATCAGTTTATTAGTCCATTAAAAGGTTCGGTTCTTGTGAGGGTCGTATTTCACAAATTAGGGCACTATTCCTCCAGATTTCGGTGAGATTTCAACTCATTTTACCTATATAATCGCACACAAACGTCAGAATATCAATAGAAGTATAAAATCTTGGTCTGATGAAATTTTGGCAGAGTAACGGTAGGCTATGCGATATGAGGGCGATTAGGGGGTGATGAGTCGAATGCGATCGACTGTGCCCTATTTATACTGAATCTGAGTTCAATCGGCCGACTGGACCCATTCGCTCATTTCATTCGGGCGAATGGACCTCAGTCATGCGATTGGCTCAGTCGATCACCTTCAGTCGGCCGACTGGGGTTCAGTCGGGCGACTGACTCATTCGCAAACTCTCATTCGGTCGAATGGGTCATTCTGATAAGCCATTCGGTTGAATGGTTCATACTCATGTCCATTCGGCTGTTTAGTGCATGAGTATGGTCCATTCGCACGGTTGGTCCATACTCATGGTCCAGTCATGCGATTGGAACATATTCATGATCTTGACTTTGTGACCATTTTTCACTTACACCCTTTTAAACAGTTGATTTAACATTATGAACCTTTGATCATCTCAGACATGATCATTTTAACTTGAAAAACTTTTGACCACCTCAGACGTGAGACCTCAGACGTGACTGATTTTACCGTTGAAAAGTACGTGTGGTCACCTCAGACGTGACACTTTTAGGTGATTAACTCCATTACTGAATTCCATGATGTAGTCCGATATTAAACAATCTGAATTGACTAAATTTAAATAAAATAAAAGACTTAAACAGAAGTACAAAACTAAACTTGTTTTTGACTTTTGGGTGAGGTGTAAATCCTAAGATAGAAATCTAATGGATTCGATTCCGGAATAAGCAGCTTCAATTTATTTTGACCATAACTGGACCAATTCAACTTGGAATCATACAGGTAAGTCAAATCATTTAGGACATTTTATCAACACCTTTTGATGTTCAATTCTTGTTTTTCATCTAGAGTCGTTAGCAAGTTTAGGAAATCATACTGGTACTATTAGATCCCCACATTGATTTGGACTTTCAAGAATTGTAGCCACGATGATTGTCAGTATACTGGTCCTCTTAAATCCATACACAGACTTTTGACACAGATTGTTGATAGTTTAAGGTTTAATTATTTCAACCAACATTTGTGGATCCCACGCTTATGTGGTAATCAACATTCCTCAGAAGATTTTTGAGCGGTCTATGGGTATTTTGACAAGAAGAAACTATTCTTACAGCTTTCAAAGAGAAGCCAAGCCTCAGGTCAGTGCCATCGCATAGCAGAGAGGCGGCAAACAACAATGAATTCTAGAATATCTAGGTTATGCTTATCCTCAGGTCAGTGCCATCGCACAGCAGAGAGGCACACAACCTATCTTCTTGTTAGAGCATCTTTATTTTTCTTTTGCACATAATGCACCAACAACATAAGTTATTAGCTTGATAGCGTTTGCTTTTCATTTTTTTCGTGCTTTGCACTAATTATGGTCATCCGCTCACATTTGTGGCGTTTATTTGCTCGTCACCTCTTATTGGAATATTACTGATTGTGTTAACCAGTGATAAAATGGGAACCCACAGTCAGTTGAACAACTTAGTTTGATCTTGAGATCACCAACCAGGTCTAATCATCTATTGTGTTGAATCTACCGACATATCATATATGGTCTAGTAACCTCTAGGTCTACTTTCTCTGTGTTACCTTAGTAGTAACCAGTTTAATATCATTTTTCCTTTTATATTGCTTAGACTACTCAGACTTAAACTTTGAATTTGGCATCTTATCCAATTTAAACTTTTAAAGTCCCACTTGATTTGTTCCTGTGTACTATCATTTTCCAAAGTCATTGAATCGGTATCATAGATGCGATCTACTTTCTATCAGCTAGCCTCTCCTTCTTCCTCGTTTTTTTTAATGTTACTAACTGACCTATTCCCCCCCTAAAATTCTAAAACCGTAACCGATTTACGCTTTTTAGGATTTTAATAGACAACAAAATAACATGAATTTAATTTAAATTGACTACCTAAAATAAAAACTAAAAAGGATATACATAAAAGAACAATTTACTCTACTTATCGGACTACTCATGGTTATCATCGGGAATTACATCACTTTTCTTTTTAACGCCGTTGACTTCTAACAAATAAAGAAAACGTGGTTTGTCAAAAGCCTTTGTATAGAGGTCAGCGCGTTGAAAATCCGTATTTATTTTAATCACATCGATTAAGTTCTTTTTAAAACAATCACGTATAAAGTGATATTTTATGCCGATGTGTTTGGTTTTAGGGTGTTGGACCGGATTTTTAGTTACTACAATTGTAGCAGAGTTATCAACAAAAATATGAGTAGAAGTGAATTTCAAACCGTAGTCCCGCATTTGCTGTTGTATCCAAATGATTTGTGAACAGCAACTTGCAGCAGCAATGTATTCGGCTTCACAGGTTCACAATACAACCGAGGTCTGCTTCTTACACTGCCAGGTCACTAATGTCCTCCCAAAGAATTGACACCCTGCTGAAGTAGACTTGTAGTTCATTTTGCAGCCACCGTAATCCGAGTTATTATACGTTGTTAGCTCGAAGTCATCGTTATGAGGATACCACAATCCAAGTGTGGGAGTACCCTTCAGATAACGAAAGATCCTTTTGACCCCTATCAGATGGTTGACTTTTGGCTTTGCCTAATATCTTGAACATAAACATGTAGCATACATGATATCAGGTCTTGAGGCAGTGAGGTACATGAGATATCCAATCATTCATCGGTACATGGTAGCATCGACCAGATCACCATTCTCATCGGGTGCAACATCATGGTTTGTAGCAAGTGGAGTCCCAGCTGCAGAAGCATTCTCCATGTCAAACCGACTGAGAATATCTCCTACATACTTGGTCTGATGTAGGAATATTCCCTTTGGTGTCTGATCCACCTGTAGCCCAAGAAAGAACTTCATCTCTCCCATGGCACTCATCTCAAATTCAGCCTTCATTACTGCTTCAAACTCTTTACATAATTCTTCGTTCTTTGACCCGAAGATGATGTCATCAACATAGATTTGAACAAGCAGTAAATCACCATCTTTCTCTTTGATAAACAATGTGCAATCAATAACACCTCTGCGGAAGCCGTGTTTCACAAGGTGAGTCGAGAGTTTCTCATACCAGACATTTGGGGCTTGATGAAGCCCGTATAAAGCCTTGTCGAGTTTGTAAACCCTGTCCCTATGATATGGATCTTCAAATCCCTCAGGTTGACTGACGTACACTGTCTCTCGGATTTCACCATGAAGGAATGCATTCTTCACATCCAATTGATAAACTTTAATATTCATATACGATGCATAGGCAAGGAAGATGCGGATGGCTTCCATTCTTGCCACGGGTGCAAACACTTCATTGTAATCTATTCCCTCGACTTGTCGAAATCCTTGAAGTACAAGTCGAGCCTTGTTCCTGATAATGACGCCTTGGTCATCGTTCTTGCATTTCAAGACCCATTTGGTGCCAATGACCTTAGCACCTTTAGGTCTATCCACCAAAGTCCATACACCTAACTTCTTGAACTAAAGAAGTTCTTCTTGCATGGCACTCACCCATGCGTCATCATTCAAGGCTTAACTGACGTATTTTGGTTCAAACTGCGAAACAAAACAACGATAAGCACCGTCGTGAAGGTATCCCTTTTCCATTACCGAGGCATAATCAGCTGAGTACAGCTGATTTCTGGTCTGAACTCCTGACCTCACATCCCCAATGACATTATCCAAAGGATGATATACATTTAGGCGTGATCCAGGGGTTGTTGGAACAAATACCTCAGAATCCAGATTATGAACATTTGGTTCAGTATCTGAGGTAGTAGGAGTCTGAGGTTCTGAAGATTCAGAAGCATCAACGTCAGATGCTTGTGGACTTGCAGGAATAAGAACATGTTCCTCCTGGTTGTTCTAATCAGTCTCCACAGCATCTTCATCAGAGGAGGAGTCACTATCATCAAGTACTCTCCCCTGAGTTGTTAGATGATTGACCCTGTGAACCAGATGATGTTCAGCCTTGAGATGGTGTGTTCAAGATATCATACATCATCTTGGTTGCCAACTTGTCTTCAAAAGTAGAGAGTGGTATGTTGAAGGACTTGAAGAATCCATCATAGTCGAAAAAGTAAGTGGGTCCTTTTCCAGTAGGTGGTGTGGTGTATCTTTGAACATCAACGTTACACCACACTTCTACTAGACTCGTTAAATTGTTGTAAACTCTCTTGTTCGGTATGTTGTATCCTAGAAAGATGCCTTCATCTGCCTTCTCGCTGAATTTTCCCTCCTAATCTTCTTCTAAAGGGTGCATGGAGCGCCAAATGGCTCGAGATACTCTAAGTTAGGTTTATGTCGCTGTAGTAACTCGTAACACGTTTTTCCATGACGTTTAACTACCAGAACACGATTGAGCGTATAACAGGCATTAGCAACTACCTCATTCAAGAACTGGATAGGCAGTTTCGAGTCTGCTAGCATAGTCCGTGCTATCTCTATCAAGCTGCGATTCTTCCGTTCAGCAACACCGTTCATCTGAGGAGTGTATGCAGAGGTAAATTGATGCATAATTCCTTTTTCCTTGCAGTAGGCCTCCATCCACTGATTCTTGAATTCGGTTCCGTTGTCTGAACGCACTTGACATACCTTTAGCTTGTATAGGGACTCCACTGTAGTTACTAATTCCTTGAAGGATTCAAATGTTTCTGATTTGGACTTCAGAAACATTACCCAAGAGAATCTTGAGTAGTCATCAGTATCTACGTAGCAGTATAAGTCGCCTGCGATGCTTCTTGTACCGACTGGACCAAACAGATCCATGTGAAGAAGTTCAAGAGGAAGTTCGACGGAATGAACTTTCTTTTCCTTATGAGACTTCTTCGTCTGTTTGCCCTTCTTGCATGCAACACAGAAATCCGGAAGTTGGAAATTTTTGACATGTACTCCCCTCACTAGATCATTCTGGATCAAGTGATTCATCTTCCAAGGATTTATGTGTCCCATTCTCCTATGCCAGGAGATGGAATCCTTCTCAGTAGCCTTTGACAAGAAGCACTGAACTAGATGATCCGTTGTGGAGGCCTTTGAAAGATCCAAGACATAAAGGTCATTATATCTTGAGGCAGACATTAAGACTTGGTCCTCCGGGATCACATAGTCCTTTTTTAGGACATAGCACTTCTTGTTGTCGAATATAACCTTAAACCCTTTGTCACATATTTGTGATACGAAAAGTAAGTTGTTTTGAAGTTGTTGAACGTAGTTTACTTTATCAAACTTCACTTTCTGATTTCCCACTTCCCCTTGAGCTGTGATATACCCTCCTTTGTTACCCGCAAATGAAACATGGCCTCCTTTTATTTGTTTGATGTTTGATAAGAGTGCCCTGTTCCCAGTCATGTGCCTGGATGCTCCGCTATCAACAATCCACGTGTTGGTTTCAGCACTATAGCGAACACCCTGCACATTCAATTGAAAACATTAGTTCAGTTTAGGAACCCAAGCCTTTACTGGCTTCGGTTTCCCAAAGGCATCACACATCATAAATTCAACCCATTGACCTTTAGATGGTGAGGAAAGCTTAGGTATCTTCTTGTCCTCATTATCAGACACTGAGGTTGACTTTTCCTTCCATAAACCAGCTTTGTGTAAGGCCTGTTTGTGATAAACAGACGACTGGCTAATGGGTTGAACTTTAGGTTCACTAGCTCTTCTAGGTGGAGTTAATGAGCTCCTCTTAGAAGACCTAGGTTTTGATTCCTGAAGTTCAACTTTCTTTCTAGGTGTCTGATAGTAAGGACAGTAAGAAGCAATGTGTCCACACTCTCCACAGTTGTAGCATGACCTGCTATCAACTTTATGATTTAACTGTCTTTGTGGAGATGTATGTGACACCCGAGTGATATTGTTCTGTTTGGGTTTTGACTTTATTTCTTTTGATGTTTTAACTTGTTTAATAAATTTAATTGTTTTAACATTTTTAACATCCTTTCCATTTTGTTTATCTGGACTTTGACATGACACACGTGATTGGTTAACAATAATGGTCTTTTTAGGTTCATATTTGACATTGTTTGACCCAGACTTTATATTAACCTTTTCAAACTCTTTTTCCAGATTAACACAAGGCATTTTACTTTTTTGCCTTTGAAGTGGCCTCCTTTTGTTTAGTTCCAGATTCATTTGATGTACTTGTGGAATCTGGATCACTTACAAGAGGAGTGGACACCACATGATCCTTGATTGGATTTTTATTGATTGGTTTACTTTTAGTGTTCATCAAGGTTTCAGGTGGTGGTGGAACCACTTTATATCCCAAACCCTCCCCATTATTACGCTCTCTCACTAAGTGTTGGACAATATGAGATGAACTTGTCCAACTATGCAGTTTGTTCAATAGGTCTATCTTTTCTTTGTAACTATGCTCATTTTGTTTTAGAACTCTATTAGCTTCGGTGCATAGTTGCAAATCCTTTACTAAGCTATCTCCTTCGCTAGCAGAATCATCATCTAAGTCATCAACACTAGCAATGTTGGATTCTCCCGGAGAGACAAACCGAAAGCTCCAGTCCTGTCCCTCGTCGTCATGAGCAGTCAAGGCTTTAGGATCCTTGCTTGATGAAGTAGGACTGCTAGTTGACTTATCTTGATGATTGAAGGACGAGAATGGATTCCCGTTTCCAGTTTTCTTGGGCTTCACACACTCTCGTTTGAAGTGCCCCTTTTCTCCACAGTTGAAATAGGTCACTTTGCTCTTGTCGAAACCAAAGGTAGTGTCCTTAGTTGCAACCAAGTTTTGTCCGGTCTTCTTGACAAACTTCTTAGATCTCCGGACAGCACTTGCTAAGGCCCACATTATATCCATCCTTTCCAGCTCTGTTTCATCTACCTGCTCGTAGTCTTCGTCTTCCAGATGGCAGTTCCCAATTTTCCCAGCAACTAGTCCATCATAGGAGTGAACTACAACTACTAATAGATCCATGTGCTCTCTTGCTACTTCTACTGTCACATTACCGAGATTCTCGGTCTTCAGTTTTGTAGCATTTGCTTCAGATGTAATGTATTGGGTACCAGATGACCCTGACGTTTCTGACCCTGAAGTAGTGGCTTGAGAAGGACCAGCTGAACTTGACACAAAAGCTGTCTGAAGTGGTGCTCCAGACGTTTTGGCTTGTGGAGTCACATTGTACAGTGCCGGATTCTGAGTATAAGAAGACTTTTGAGCTCTGTATTTCATCCTTAATGCTTCCTCTCTCAGCTTCAGAATGAAATCATTTATATCCAGCTTTGCTAGCATACCATTCTGTCTGAGATTGGAGACAAAAGAAGCCCAATTCTCTGGCAACCCATCTGCGAAGTTTGACACCTTGTCCCCCATGGTCATTATGACACCATGAATGTGCAGCTCACTCATCAAGTGGTAGAACCGATCGATGACGTCATCCAAACTCTCATTACCCATCGATGAGAAGTTGTCAAACTCCTTCTTCAACTCTTTAGCCTTTATAGCTTTTAATGACGTATTCCCGTCATACCGTTTTTCTAACTCATCCCACAGCTTCTTTTCTTGCTTGTTCTCAGAAAATTGATGGAAGATGTCCTTAGGAATTGACTGAGTAGGCAAAGCATAAACTCTCTTTTCAGCATTGTACTTGACCTTTTGTCCATCAGTCATGCCACCTAGTGTAAGTTTGACTCCATCAGCACCTACTGGCATACTATACCCCATCTCAATTGCTTCCCACATATTGGGATCTACTCCATTTAAGTAGATCTCGAAACGTTGCTTCCAGTGTGGGAATTCATCTAACGTGATTAGCTTAGGGGGTTTGTTGTGATTCCCTACTTCACTCTCCAGTAGCGGTAAATTCTGAATACGTGAGTCTCTCCCTGCTGTGAATGCTGAGTATTGGTCCTCCATTGCGATTAACTTTAGTCTTTGGAACAAACTGTTTCACTTGTGCGAATGAAGGTGTGCGATTGGGCTATTTGTGCGATTGAACAATGCGAATGGGTTAATCGTGCGACTGAACTAATGCGGATGGCTCAGTCGGGCGAATGAACAAGTGCGGTTGAACAATGCGAATAGACTGCTCAGTCATACGAATGGAGGTACGAATGAGTCCAATCGTGCGTATGAGGGATGCGAATGTATCCAGTCATGCGATTGAGTCAATCGTGTGACTGAAGCTGCTGGATTTCGAAAATTCGTAGGTTTAAGGTGTTTTGGCCGAAAAAACACGAATTTTCACTAACCCTAATTGCCGTATGCCGGAAACACTAAACTTTACGAGCAGGAGACGTCTAAGACACCGTTTGACACGAAAAGATTGCGTTTTAAGTGAAAAAACACAATCTTTGTATCCAAAACGATTGAATCACACGTAATCAAGAGCCAAAGCTCTGATACCACTTGTTAGGATCATGTATTGAACGAAATACTAACTGATTAACGTGTATACCGAATCAAATAGTGCGGAATTGTATTTGATTGGCGATACAATCAGTGAGAACGCATGTAGAATCAATTATGGATTGAATCTAAACGTTATGAACGATATGGAATCGATCTAGTGCGATCTATGAACTTGGAACAGGTTCTTAAAGGTCTCTGGACGGCTAGGGTACGTCTGGAGTCGAAGTGATCTAAATTGTTACGTTTTTCCACGAATTAAGTTGTATTTATAGGTTAGGGTTTCTCATTCAGGCGACTCAACCATTTGTATGGTTCAGTCGTGCGATTGAACCATGCGGTTGATCCATTCGCACGACTGAGTGTTCAGTCGTGCGACTGAGTCAATCTCATGTCACACTCGTGCGACTGATCCAGTCTCCTGGTTCAGTCGTGCGACTAAGTCATTCGCATGAAGTTGTTCATGCGTATGGTCCATTCGCATGGGCCATTCGCATGAGAACTTCATATTACTAAGTTTGAATGTATTTATTAATCATTACATTATCAAGATTCATTCAAACAACCACAAACCTATATAATCAAGTCAATATGCGTTAAACAACTCATTAATGAAATATTAAACATTATAAACACAACCAAACATTTACATTTCATTAAGTACCCAACTATTACATAAGTGTAAGACACTAAAGACATATTACATTCAGTTCAGAAACTAGGGACACATGTACCTACACAAAGAGCACAAAGAAGCAATAATCTTAGAAGGATGAATCAGACTCTCAATCAAGTGATAATCCAGAAGATTCAAAGCCAAAGAAGCAGCAGTCAAAGCAAAAGCTACCAAAACGAAAGAAGAAACCATATGCTGATGGTAATCATCTGAAGAAGAAACGAAAGCCTCATCAACAACTCAATATACCTCACAAAAATATGGATTTGACAGAAAAGAAAGCCAATATTGATGACACATTCTTTGATCACTTTGAGAAGGGTACACAAATACCACAATCAAAATCAAAGGATGGTGAAACTTTCTTCAATAATGGATCATCTTCAAAGTCAGAGCAACAATTAAACAAAGAAAAGGTAGAAGATGAAGGGATTGAGAAAAAAGAATAAAGTCCCACAAGCTCATCATCAACATAATCATCCTCACCACAAACAAATCATAATGAATCAATTGAGTCTAAAATCAACACAGAAACATCAAGACTCATTCATGAGGGAGTAACAATTTCAGACACTAGTGGTAAACCCAAGATAATTAAAGCTTGGGTCCCTCATTCTATTGATTTCTGTATGAATGCAGGAACAAGCATGGAGTACTGACAACAAGTGGTATGTTGACAGTGGTTGTTCCAGGCATATGACAGGAAACTGTTCTCTACTCCATGATTTTATACATAAAAATGCCTCCTATGTGGCATTTGGTGGGGATAAGAAGGGAGGAAAACTTATTAGTGAAGGAATGGTAACTAATGGTGTGCTCAAATTTGGAAAAGTAAATTTTTGTGAAAATTTGCAATATAATTTACCAAGTGTATCTCAAATTTGTGATCAAAATTATAACACTTTATTTGATAACACTAACTGTTACATTCTTAAGCCAGGCTTTCCCATTCCAGAAGATTGGATCCTTCTTAAAGCATCAAGAAAAGGAAACATTTATGTTTTGGATATGAATAATACTTCACTCACTAGCAATGAACCATGTCTGTTGTCTAAGTCATCAGAAGATGAATATCTGTTGTGGCATAGAAGACATGTTCATTCCAACATGAAGAACATGAACAAATTGGTGAAAAATGACCTAGTCATTGGACTACCAATGAAAGAATTATATTGTTCTAATCATTGTTCATCATGTTATAAAGGAAAACAACATAGAGTGTCACATAAATCCAAAATAATCAACACTAACTCAACACCACTCAAATTGCTTCACATGGATCTATTTGGTCCAACCAATGTCATGAGCATTGGCAAAAGGCAATATTATTTGGTGATTGTGGCTGATTTCACTAGATTCACATGGGTCTTTTTCTTAAAACATAAAAGTGAAACATCAGAAATATTGATTGAGTTTATCACTAAGATTGAAATCAACTTGATTCCAAAGTCAAAATCTTAAGAAGTGGATAAGGGTACTAAATTCATTAATAATGTTTTAGATTCCTTTTGCAGAATCAAAGGCATTGCAAGACAATTCAGTGCACCAAGAACTCCACAACAAAAGGGAGTTGCTGAAAGAAGAAACAAAAATCTCATTGAAGCAGCAAGAACAATGCTTGTTGATTCAAAATTGCCAATCACATTTTGGGCTGAAGCAGTGAACACAACTTGCATTGTTCAAATCAGGACATTAATTGTCAAAGAACATAACAAAACACCATATGAGCTTTTATTAAATAGAAAACCTTTCATAGGATATCTTAGGGCTTTTGGGTTAAAGGCCAATAATCAGCCTTTTAACCCACCTAATCATTGATTATGGGCAAGAGCCTAAGTGATTAAAGGCCAATAATCAGCCCCTTAACCCACCTAATCAGCCACCATCTTCCTCATTTGCAACCCTAGCCACCAAGTTCTAGAGAGAGAAAGAGTAGAGAGAGAAAATGAAGAAAACTCTAGATTTGGAGCTTCTTTGGAGAAGGGATTGAAGATCTGAGTGTTAGAGCATCAAACCACAAGAAAGGAGCAATAAATCTAGGTAAGAATCGCCACTAAACCCCTCTATAGATCAAACCCGAATTCTAGGGTTTTGGGTTTTGAAAAGTTGCAAAGAATCGCAAAAGGTCACATTTTTACGTATGAAATCATGTATAAAGCTTAAATATAGCCTCATGGATGATAAACTAAGGATTTGGACATAAAAAGTTGCGATTTTCTGCTTCGTCATTTCGGCTCGATCTGCGAAACTGTCTGCTCATCCAGTGAAATTGCATATTCAAGCTGCGAAACTATGAGCTTTCTGCGAAACTATAGTTTCGCAGGTAATTTTGCAGCCATGGAATTCCGACGAAAGTTAGGCGAAACTGCCATGCGAAGCTGGCAGTGAAACTGCCATGCAAAACTGGCAGCGAACTGTCAGGAAAACTAACAGCGAAATTGCCAGCAAAACTTCCAGCGAAACTACTTATCTGGCAGCGAAATTGGCAGCGAATTTAGGTAGAATGTTAGGACCTGGTATTTGAACGAAATACCTAGTGATTAGTGTGTAAACCAGATCAAATAGTGTGGAATCCTATTTGATTGGCGATCCAATCAGTGAGAACACACGAGGAATCAATCAAGAATTGAATCTAACGTTAGAAGTCGATTGGGAATCGATCTAATGTGTTCTGTGAACTTGGGGAACGATTTGGGAGGCTTCTGGACGGCTAGGGTACGTCTGGAGTCGTAATGGTATGAATGCTTACGTTTTCCACGAATTGGGTCTATTTATAGGTTAGTGTTGTTCATTCATGCGACTGGACCATAAGTATGGTTCAGTCGTGCGATTGAACCATGCGGTTGATCCATCCGCACGACTGAGTGTTCAGTCGTGGGACTGAGCCAGTCTTATGTATCAATCATACGACTGATCCAGTCTCCTGGTTCAGTCGTGCGACTGAGTCAATCGTATGAAGTTATTCATGCGCATGGTCCATTCGCATGGGTCCTTCGCATGAGAACTTCATTAAGTTAAGTTTGAATGTTTTAATTAATATAACATTATGTGTAACCATTCAAACAATCACAAACCTAATCAACCAATTAAATATCGACTCATTAATGAAATATTAGACATTACAAATCACAAACAATCCATATCATTTCATTAATCATTTCATATTACATCATAATCAGACAAACAAGATCTATTACATTACATATCATGCATCAACAAACTCCCCCTTAGACCTAGATCTCTCTAATCTCTTGTTTTCTGCATAACCTCCTTGTATTTCTTGTACTTCTCCTCTTTTGTGACTCCCGTGTGAATTTCAAACGCGAAGCAGAGTCGTATAACGTTCTGGAACTGGAGGGCTTGTACAATATCTTGCGTGTCATGGAACAGTGGCCACTTGTATAGTATATAGACATCATTAGCCGAGAAGTTAGTAAGCCACATTGGGTCGAATACCCTGATCGTATCCATTTGGCCCTCTTTGCTTAGGACTATGACCGCTTCAGCTGTTCTCCAATCATAGTACCACCACTTAAAGTGTGGAGTGAAGTCCTGTGGCATTTCCCTGAGTGGGATTCTTGACATTGTGCGCGGAGGACTCCACTTCAACACTATCTTGGGCTTGCCAGTAATGGCATCAACCTCAGACCTTCTGATATACCTAGTAGGCTGTTGGGGTCTGAAGTTAACCCATCTGGTGTGGTACTCCTTCTTTAGGGCAGCCTTGAACCAGCCTAACATCTTCCTCGGGTCAGCATACAAAACCTTTAGCTTAGCCAGCTGGTGGAGCTCAAAACCTGGTAGAGTCTTCAGATCATGTGGGAATCTGAAGTACTCTATGCCCTGTTCTCTCTTAACTGCATAAACATTAAGATCATCAAAATAGGCCCATGCTATAATCCTGCCAGACACCTTGTGATGTTTTTTGACTCTGTAGAGTTTGGTGTAGGCATCCTTCTTTGGTGCAGCACGTTGGGCTCTAACTTCTTCAAAACATGCAGCCCACTCAGCCTTTCGAATGTCAACATCATCATTTGAGGCTTGGGCTGTTCCTTCTGCTTTCTCTGTTTGTTGCTCCATCTTGTTCAACACCTCAAAAGTATCACTGATGAGGGATTCACCCAGATTGGGGACCACATTTCCCTCATTATCTATGTACTGAGGGTAATCCTCGGCGGTGACATCTTCGATCTCGACTTCATCAACATCGTTGAGTTCTTCATCACTAGTCGAATCGCATGTCGGAGCATCTTTCACTATCTCATCCGGATTTAGCTTGAAAATCTCTGCGAGTTGCTCGTTTGATAGGTCATGAATTATTTCCCCTTCTTCAGGGGTATAACTCAATGACCTCCTAACGATCCCTTGCAGATCAAGAATCATTGTTAGCTGAGTCTTGACCTGCTGAAGGGGAGCAACATCAAACTCATCTCTTTGATAATTTGGATTTTTTCCTGTATCCTGTATCATAGTCTCGTCACTTGGAGGAGCAGAGGTAGAAGCTGGTTGCTCTTGTCTGTTCTTTGACCTTCTCTCTTGACCTGAAGCAGAGGCGGATGCAGCTGCATCCCCTCCTTATGCTTCATCATCATCGTCTTTCTCCTCTGTCCTATCTTCTACAGTTTCCTCCTCATCCTCTGTATCATCCTCATCATCCTCATCATCTTCATCACCGTCATCTCCATCATCTCCATCCCCCTTTTTGATCTTGAGGGGCTCCTCCTTAGATCCTTTCAGCTTCAACATGATGGTCTTCTTTGCCTCCTCCAACTCCTCTATCTTCTTGCTTCATGTGACGCTATGTGCTTGGAGTTGGGCTATCTCAGTGCTCTGAGCAACCATCTGTTGGGCCTGCTCCTCTATAACTCTAGCCTGCTCTGCAATCTTGTGAGATTGTGCAGCAGTCAGGTCAGCAAGCTGGCGGATCTGGTCCGCTTTCTCCTCATCTGCAGCAAGTAAGCGCATCACCATCCGGTTGAGCGCAGACAGATGTTCCTCTACCCCGATTGGAGGTAGAGGTGATCCATAAGTGTGTGAGGGATGGGCTGAAGGTCCTGCTTGGTGTGAGGTGGTGGTGGTGGTGGCTATAGTGAAGATGGGTCTGTGAAATGGTGGAGGTGATGTGGGAGTAAAGGATATGGTGGTGGATGGAATCTGTATTCTGGTGGGAGGTATGGTGGTGGCTATGGTGGATGTGGTGGCTGTGGTGGTGGAGGGTATAGCTGTGGAAGTGGTAGTGGTGGTGGTAGAAGTAGAGGCTATGGTGGTAACGAAGGTCAACCGACGCTTCTTCTTCTTCTGACCATGGGGCTGAGCCATCCTCTTCCTCCTCGTCCCCGTTGAGGTGGATGCTCCCCCTACAACCCTGCTCGCTGAACCCGGTGCATAACTCGGGTCAGTATCAGTCTCTCCAGAGTCTCTCGGGTGTTCACCAACCACCCTTAGCCCATGTTCTGTGGGAACAACTTTGCTTCCCACAGTTCGCGTTAGGGGCTCATCATCCGACTCCTCCTCCTCCTCCGCACCATGAACAAAATCCTGATGAAATCCAGCTGACTCAGCAACATCTCCAGCTGGGGCAGACACTGGAGGTATAACATCAGACACAGTGCCTCTAGGTGGAATAGGCATATCGTCTCCAGCATCCCCACTGTCATCATCGTCAGAGTCATGCTCTAGGAGCAGCAGCCTCTCATCATCGGAATCACTATCCTCATGACGCCATTTGCGTCTCCCCGGTGCCACATATCTCTCGTTGGCAAGGTGGCCAATCAATCTCTTAACCTGGGGCTTCACCTGCTTCCCCCTATAAACCCTCATCCGACCTAGAGTCGTATCATCCATGATCTCCTGTGCAACTGCATCATGACTCTCTTTGGGTAGATGTGGCAGCTTCTCATTGAAGATCAGCTGTAAAAACCTGGGGTACATACAAAACCCCGCCTTTCCCTTTGCCTCCAAGTTCTCCACCAAATAGGAGAAAATCATACTAGAAAAGCTGAAGGGGTGGTTCAGCACCAGTGCCACGTAGGCATTTTGGATCTGGTCTGATAAGTCGTCGAACCCACCCCTCCTCGAAGCAACGCACTTAAGGATCACATGAGCTAAGTACTTGTACTGGGGGCACAGGTTGCTCTTGTTGAGCACACCTGAGTTTATGTCCCCAGCGTACTTGATCCTCAGAAAGCATCCTCGGACAGTTAATGGATGTAATCTAGTAGGGTGATCTGTATCATCTCCAAACTCTAGAACTCTCTGGATATCAGCAGCAGTGACCTCGATATCATGACCCAGAATAGAGCTCCGAATACTGTAGGTGTTGGTCCATGTGATCGATGAACAGTACAATTGATAGGATAATTTGATCAATATCAAACACACAATCCAAATAACAACAATTGAGAAGTGAATAAGATGAATCAAGACATAATTGGTACTCAAATGAACAATCTCACTCAATAACAACAAGCACAATTGTATTTCAATGAAGTAACTGCTTAGAAATGGTAGCTTGCAACAGAATTCCACGATTAGGGTTTTGCAAGCTTACCATACAAAGTGAAATGACAATAGTATATATAGCAGTCATAGTTTCGCTGACAGTTTCGCTACCAGCGAAACTGTCATGCCGAAACTATAGTTTCGCCCGGCAGAACACAAGTTCGCCGGGTAAACCAAAACAGCAAACTGTGAGCGAATGTATAGATTCGCTCACAGTTTCGCTGGACCGCCAAAACTGCTAATTACTAACAAAATACAAAATGAAACTAACAAAAGTTTTATTACAATGTAAAGTAAACATCTATACTAAAGTGAGTCCAACCTAACATGATCTTCAATACTCCCCCTAGGTTGAACCTCACTATCTTCACTTCTCTGCTGCTGTTGGTCTATCTTCATCACCTCCCGCAGCAACATCTTTAGAAGCTTCAGCCACTGATCCTCCAAGGTTAGTTCCTGCCTGCATCACCAGCTTCCTCAGAATGACCACTAGCTCTAGCAAATTGCCTGGTCATGTCTTGAACATCCATGGAAAAATCATCTTGTGCTCTCACCTTTTCAGCCAAACTCTTTACCTCCGCCCGTACTCCCTTATTTTGTTTGCCACATTCATAAACAAACTGGCCTCTTTTCGTGTTTCCTCTCCAGCCCCAGCCTTAATATGATTTCACAAAGAGTCAAGAGATCTTCATCACTGAAGCTGAATAACTCCATCGGGTCAAACACTCTAAACTCTTTTCCGTGTTTGGCTCTAATCACCGCCTCTCCAGTATTATTATCATAGAACCACTTTTCAAAGTCCTGTAAACGTTGGGGAAGAGGATCAGCCAATCTTACCCTGTTTACAGTCTTTGGTGGTTTGACTCTCAAAACAATCCTTCCTTTGCCAGCCTCCCAGTCTTTATCTTTCTTTGATCTTTTTCGTTCAGCCTTCATGTATCCAAATGACTCAAAATTATCATTAAGTCCATTTTTGATTTCTTTTTCAAGAAATACTGCCCTTTCACTTAAATGAGCATTACTCAAAGGCAAAGTGGCCAACCGTCTCAGATCCCATTTGGGCAAGGTCTTAAAAGCCTTCCTCTTGAGCATGTAGCTGATATTACCTCCTCTTTTTTAATCATAAACATCTTTAAGCTAGGATTATAACACCAACTTATTATCTTCTTGTCTGTCTCTTTCCTGCTTAAACCTTCTATATTTTGAAACAAGGAGTAAGTTCTTCAGCCTCCTCCTTCACCAACCAGTCATTCTTATCCATCTCAAACACATCAGCTTCATCATCTCCCTTCTTAGCAACATACACCAGTGGTCTCTCATCTACTTCATAAAACTCTGGTTCAGAATCATAATCTACCAATTGCTCATCCTCCTCTTCTTCATCAATCAAACCTTTCCTTTATCAGACATTCCCTCAGTGGTAGCAGTAACAACCACTTCTTCACCCACAATATCCTTATCAAAATCAAACTGTAAGTTAACAAACCCTGCTTTAATAATATCATCATCCTCATTTCTTCCAGCATCTTCTCTTGGGATCTCTTGTTCCCCGCTTCAGTATTAGCTGCTCCAGAAGTGCCCTCTCCTACCTTGGATGAAGTACCCACATTCAAGAATGAGTACTTAGATATATCAGTCATATCATCTAACTCAGATTGAGTTAGTTGACTAGGTAGGCCAGCTGCAGCTTTTATCTGATAAATTTCCTCAAACAATCTCTTAATCAAATTATTCTGATCAAACAACATCTTTTGCATTCCTTCAATTACCTCATCCTTCTGTTTTTCCCCTAATCTCCTGATTTGTCAGTTTAGTCTTTATCATACTCAACTCATTTGCCAATGAAGTATTTAGATTACGAATCACATCCTCATCAAGACCAGCACTAGCCTCTTTCCTGGCTGTGAATCCCTCGTGTCGATGTTTTGTTCTCCGTTCAGGCTCAACAAAGTCAGTTTTCTTTTTAGATCTTCGTTCTTTCTCCACCCTTATCTCCTCTGCTTGTGCATCTATATCTTCTTCAAAATCATAATCTTTCTCTTTTGCATATCTCTTTCTCTTCTTAGCTGCATCAGCTTGTTGCACCCTTGTTTCCTCAGCCCTTTTGTTTCAGACTCATCGACCCATCTGATATAATTCCAGTTGCGTTCTGGAGGGTACATATTTTCCCAGAGATGGGTGATTTTACCACTGAAATCATGGCGGATAGCACAACAATCAGCAAATATCCGAGGGTTCATCTGCACTAATCTCTTGACTTCACCATGTTTAGGAACATCAGGAATAAGATCATCAATAATCATCTGAATAAAGCGAGGATATAACAACCATTTATCCTTCTTCACAGCCATCACATTCTCTGCCATACCGCAAAAGATCAGTCTAGCAATGTTTGCTTTCTCCCCTTTACAACATATCACCATAGCTTTGGCCCAGTCGAGATTAAGTCCATTGGATCCACCCTTACGGTGATCTAAGCACATAATAAAAACATGAGCTATATATCTCCATTCCTTAGATAAAAAGACTTTTTAATCTCCTTCCTCGAACCAAAAGCTGGTCCCTCATACCCCATTCGTCTGAAAGCTTGGAATACTTCAGACTCCGTCATATCCACTTCATCACCAGTATCATCTTCTAGTCTAAGAATCCTCGACACGCTCTCAGCAGTAATAGTTATATCATGATCAATCACTCTAGCTGTGATTCTCTGTACATCTCCTCCAGTTTGTATTCTGCTGATCTCCAAAAATCTCTAATATGAAGATCATAGATAGTGGGTGAGTGAGAGATAGCATATGCAATGGGTGATCTCTGAAGCCATCTAATGCAGTCACGAAATCTGGCCGCCTTTGGAAGAGTATCGTCTAATATGGCAGTGATGTTATCCTCTCATCAAACTTGAGATTCGCCATGATAACCTGAAAAGAACAACAAATAAATTTGAATAAGAAATACTGAAAATAAGAAAAAGACAAAAACATAAGAAACAATAAGTTTCGGCAAGCGAAACAATAGTTTCGCTCACTAAGACATGATAGTTTCGCTGAATCAAAGACAATTTCGACAAGGAAAACAAACAGTTTCGAC
Source organism: Flaveria ramosissima (assembly GCA_025215565.1). Classification (NCBI taxonomy): domain Eukaryota; kingdom Viridiplantae; phylum Streptophyta; class Magnoliopsida; order Asterales; family Asteraceae; genus Flaveria; species Flaveria ramosissima. Next base: position 32,288,674 of record CM046043.1, on the reverse strand, counting down.
AAGCGAAACTATAATTTCGCTCATTGAAACTTGTTATTTTCGCAGAACAAAAGGTAGTTTTGACAAGATTAGAATGAATTAAAGTAGTTTCGCAATTAGTTTCACCAAATATTAATTTAGTTTCGCTATTACAAATTAGTTTCGCTGACATAAGAAAATACAAGCGAAACTGTGTAAATTAAAGATCAGTCATTGTGAAATTAGAGAAGAGTGGCGAAACTGTTAAGTTCGCTCGGACAGCATAACTTTACAGTTTCACTGAAAAGATGTGAACTTTCGTTCAATTTCGCAGAGAAATCAGTAGTTTCGCTGAATGAACAGCGAAACCACCGAAGAGACACAATCTAGATTACTTAAGAATAGATGATTTAATCCAGATTAGAGAGTGAATCAGTGTTCGAAACTCACATACGAAGTGAATATCACGAAAAATCAGTCCAAATCACAAACACAAATCAAAATCGCCGTTAAAGTTACGAGAAGCCCTAAAAGTGAAACTGAGCTTTTGCTGCGAAATTATGAGAGAAAATTCGCAAACATGACTTATATAGCAAATAGTTTCGCAGACAGCGAAACTATAAATTCGTCTGGCGAATTTACAGTTTCGCCCAGTGAAACTGTAATTTCGCTAGGAGATAACTAATTAACAACTTATTAGCAAACCTAGCGAAATTGCAGTTTCGCTTTGCGAAATTGTTAGTGAAAGAATAATTTCGCACCCTTTCCTTTTTTTTATTATTATTTTTTTTTATTTATTATTTTTTTATTATTTTATTTTATTTTTTTTTAATTAATTTTTTTTAATTTTTTTAATTAATTTTTTTTAATTTATAATACTCAAAGGAAGCACATCAAATAATGAGATCTAAAATAATCAGAGATCACATTCTCTAAATATTTTAGAACATAAAGATGATCAAAAAATCATCTACCAGTCATGAGATCATACTGAATACAAGATCTGATCACAATCTGCACAGAAACAACTGAAATTAGAACAAATCAATAACGATTGCAGATATAATTGTCCACTTAAACTCATGCCTTATCCTTTTTTGACCAACAGCTTATGATTCATTTAAGGTTCGATTAGATGCTTTAGAATGCAAAGACCCCACAATCATTTGGTAAAAACCCTCACCCAACCTCATGATTTCTTGAATTATGAATCAATCTTCATAGAACAAGGTTTGTGAATTAGTGTGCAAATGATTATAAACAGAATATTTCATTCTGAGAGAAATTCATCGATAAGATGATTTGACATAATTATATCAAAATGGTGAGAGCTCCAGATCTATACTCACGTATAACAGAGGAGATAACCATTTGATCATGTGCTGATGAGAGCTCCAGGTCAGTACTAGCGTACAGCAGAGGAGATCATCACTCCAGGTCAGTACTCACGTACAGCAGAGGAGATAAGCACAGACACAAGACATCTTAACACTAAATAAACCAGCAGAGGGTGATGACATAACAAAGCAAAATGAACGAAAGATTCATTCTCAATCCAATTTTTGTCAGGACTCAGTTTTTGTGCAATCCAAAATGATTGAGTAAATCCAGACATTCTTAAGCATGAAGTTTAATTTAATCATAAAGCTGCTGTCTACTTCATTCATCAGGCTGAGTCTATCAAGCATATCGTTAAAGAATCTGATCCATTTCCTTTTTTTAATGTGAAACAGAATCCAGTAACAGTTACTATCATTTCTCATAGAAGAACTGGTCATGTAAATAAAAATATTTAGAGAATATACAATCATTTCTCATCATGTTAAATTCCGATCTCAGAATAATGATATTACTCCCCCAAATTTTTATTTTCATATTTCTAATATTATAAATGAATTTTAATTTTAATTTTTTTATTATAGTTTTTTTATGTTTTGTTTTTTTTATCAAAGAAATAGAAAATGAAAATTTAAAAAGATATTAACCCAAGCATAGAAATCAATTCATAAAAACGAGGTTTATCAAATGTTTTTGTGAAAAGATCAGCTTTTTGATTTTTTGTATCGATGGGTATAATATTAATGAAACCCTTCTCTTGAGCATCACGAATCGCATGAATTCGTGTTTCAATATGCTTTGTGCGGGAATGATGAATGGGATTTTTAGCAATTCCAATGGCAGCCTCATTGTCACAGAATAAAGGTGTATGAAGGAAATTAATTCCATAATCAATCATTTGGTGTTGGATCCAGAGAACTTGAGAGCAGCAGCTGGATGCAGCAATATATTCAACTTCCCCTGTAGAAAGAGAAACAGTAGTTTGTTTCTTGCTCTGCTAGGATACCAGACAATTTCCCAAATATTGACAACCTCCAGACACAGATTTTCTGGTTAACCTGCAACCATTGGAATCACTATCAGAGTAAGCATGTAAATCAAAATTTCCACCATATGGATACCACAATCCGAGACGAGACGATCCTTTGAGATAACGAAATATTCGTTTGACAGCTTTCTCATGAGATTCCTTTGGAGCCGACTGATATCTAGCACAGTAACCAACAGCGAAAGTGATATCAGGACGACTTGCAGTAAGATACATGAGAGAGCCAATCATAGACCGAAAAAGATGAGGATCAACTGGTTTTCCATTTTCATCCGGAGTTAGACAGGTCTGAGCAGTAAAAGGAGTCATCTCAGTAGACGCATCATCCATCTTAAATTTCTTCAGAATATCTTTAATGTACTTCTCTTGATGAATAAGAATTCTTTCTTTCTGTTGTTCAACTTGCAATCCAAGAAAGAAACACATTTCACCCATCATACTCATTTCAAACTTTTGGCTCATCACTTCTTCAAACTCTCTACACAATTGAGAGTTTGTAGATCCAAAAATAATATCATCGACATACACTTGAACAAAGATCATTTCACCATTCACCTCTCTTTTAAATAAGGTCATATCAATGGTACCATGAGAGTAACCATTGCTTAGAAGATATTGCGTAAGAGTCTCATACCAGATTCTGGGTGCTTGATGAAGACCATACAAAGATTTATCAAGCTTATACACTTTATCAAGAAAATCAGGATCTTCAAAGCCTGGTGGTTGACACACATATATCTCCTCATCAATGTCTCCGTAGAGAAAAACACATTTCACATCCATCTGGTAAACTTTGAATTGTTTATGAGCAGCATGAGCAAGAAATATTCTGATTGCTTCAAGACGAGCAACTGGAGCAAAGACTTCTGTATAATCAATTCCTTCTTCTTGAGCAAAGCCTTGCACTACAAGTCTAGATTTGTTTCGCATCACCACACCCCGATCATCTGGTTTGTTCTTAAATACCCATTTTGTACCAATTGGATATTTGTTGGGAGGTAAATCAACTAAGGTCCAAACCTTAAGCTTTCTAAACTGTTGAAGTTCCAATTGCATAGATTCTACCCAACAAGGATCTTGTAGAGCAGCATGAACATTTTTTGGAACAATTTGAGAAATGAAGCATGAGAAAAGACAAACAATAATCAGACCAGATTGACTTCGCGTGCGAACACCATCAGAAACAGATCCAATCACATTATCAAGCGGATGATCTTTCAAAGTTTTGTAATCACTTGAAGAAGGAAAGATAGTTGAAGAAGTATCAGCCATAGCCGGAGAAAGATTAGATGAAGGTGTATCAATGACAGGTGTTGAATCAGGTAAGTTAGGAGATGTAGGAGATAAAGAATCAGATAATGGAGCTTGATCAGGCATTGGAGACGATGAGCTGACATCAGTTGAAACAACATCATTTACTAGCGGGATGGATGGAACAGACGATGGAGATGATGGAATAATATTCGTTTGAGTACTTGGAATTGATGTATCATCATCGAAAACTGGCAAATTAAATGAATTGAACACAGTATTGGAGTCAAAGAACCATGCAGGTTCAGATTTCACTTCAGAAGGATTGGATTCTTGCCAATCAACATAGAATGACTCTTGAACAATACGTGTTCTCTTGTTATAAACTCGGTACGCCTTTTGTGAAGAAGAGTATCCAACAAAATAACACTCGTCAGAAACAACACCAAATTTTGTCTTTTGAGATTGAGTATTCAGAAGAGTACAAGAACAGCCAAATGGTCGAAAGAAATCAATTAGTGGTTTCCTCTTATGAAAAAGTTCATAAGGAGTCTTCACTTTATCTTTCACAATTAGCACCCTGTTTAGAACATAAGATGCACAATTAACAGCTTCAGCCCAGAAAATAATGGGTAATGAGGATTCTATCAACATTGTACGAGCAGCTTCCACAAGAGTGCGATTCTTTCTTCCTGCAATACCGTTCTGCTAGGGTGTTCTTGCAGAACTAAATTGTCTCACAATTCCTTTTTGAGCACAAAATGAATCAAGAATCTGATTTTTAAATTCAGTGCCGTTGTCACTTCTTAATCTCATAACTCTTCTCTTACTGACTGATTCAATAGAAATGATTAATTTCTGCAATTCCTCTACAACTTCACTTTTGTGTGCAAGAAACCTCACCCATGAATAACGTGAGAAATCATCTGTAACAACAAGACAAAAGGATTTTTTAGCAATTGATTTAACACTAATTGGCCCAAATAAATCAGTATGTAACAACTCAAGAGGACTTGATATGCTATTTAAAAGTTTGGGCTTATGAGGTTTCTTATGTTGTTTCCCTTTGGCACATGCCATGCATTTTTCAGTAACAGAAAAATCTTTTAAAGGAAGTCCTCTAACAAGATTGTTCTTTACTAATTTATTAATTATCTTAAAATACTCCCCGAAGCATTTCGTCGCTTACTACGCCCTTCCTCGTCTCTGGGTCCCTAGACATGGCCTAAGCGACGATGCCACAAGAGTGACTCAGAGGTTGATGCTTTTGAGAGAAGACAAGTTGCAGTAGCCTTTGACTCATTTGAATTCATATCAAGAAGATATGTATCATGTTTCCTTGGAGCACGCATGAGAATTAATTCCTCCGGAATAGCTATCTCTGATTTTAAAAATAAACATTCGTCAGATTTAAATAGAACAGGAATGTCTTTATCACAAATTTGAGAGACACTCAGAAGATTAAAAGCCAATTCAGGAACATGGTTGACTTTTTCTAGAGTAAGAGAACCATTGGTAACTTCTCCTTGTCCAATCATTTTTCCACCCTTCTTATTTCCAGCAAATGCCACATATCCTCCATCTATAATCCGATAATTGGTCAACAAATCCTTTAATCCCGTCATATGCTTGGAACATCCGCTATCAACATGCTACAGACTGTGTACAATCTTTGAAGAGGATCCCTCATAAGGAAGTCCCATTACCATCCTTTCGGCAGCTAAAGCTTTATCGCACATGCATACTGGAGTACTTGATTTCCTTTCCTCAACAGTAGCGGCCGCATCATCCTTCTCTTTTCCTTTCGCAGCTTTTGAATTTCTTTCTTCATCTGAACCTGTAATTTCCTCTTTCTCCTCTCCATCTGCCTTCTCTTCTTTCTCCTTTACTGAAGATTCATTTTCTCCTTTGAATTCCTTGAACAGCACAAATCCATCTTTATCAACTTCCATCTCATCACTTTCCACAACCTCAGCAACTAACGCGTAATTTATTTCAGATCTTGTTTCTTCCACCTCCGCACTCCAGTCAAAGTTTGAGATCAAGGCTGACTCCTTTTTTGAATTTCCTTCTTCCTTTTCTTTCTCTGTTGTCAATCTTGGTACTCCAGTGTTACTAGGATCTGTGACAATTGGTAATGGACATTCACGTTTAAAATGTCCCAATTGTTTACAATTAAAGCACCTCAATTTTGACTTATCAAATCCTAGTTTTGAGGTAGATGATTGACCACCAAAGTTCTTTCTTCCTGTTCTTTCCATGAATCTCCGGGCTCTTAAAGTTAACATCGCCATTTGCCATTGAATGTCAGTTTCTTCTAGATCATCAGGATCAACCTGATACATATCCTCCATAGTCATTCCTTTACCTTTCAATTCACCAGCAACAAGAGCTTCATAGCTCTGAACAAACATTCCAAAAAGAGCCATTGTTTTAGATGGAATTGAAGTTTCAGCATTCACCTTAGAATTTCCCAATTCTTTTCCAACATGATTACTACCACTCGAGAAATTACTTGTATTGCTCCCTCCTTGAATTGGATTTTGAATGTGAGAGTTTGCAGCGGATGACAACAAAGCAGCATTTTGAGAAAAACCAGACGTGGGCATCATAGTCTGGTTAAATTCTCTTCTTTTCATATCCAACTCAAAAGATTTCAACTTGTTAATGATATCCATCAGCTTATAATCTGTAAAACCTCTTTCTTGTTTGAGCATCCTCACTTGAAGACTCCACTGTGGTGGAAGAGAATCGAGAAGCCTGTTAACTTGTTCACTGTTGGAGAGTCTTTCATCATACTTCTTCAGAGTGCTTGAGACGGTTAAGAAACGATTTGTAAGATCTGTCAAACTTTCATTCTTGTATCCTACAAACGAATTGAACTCCTTTTCAGCTTGAATACTCTTGTCTTTCACCAGATCTGCATTCCCATCATAGAATTCACAGAGAGCATCATAAAGGGATTTAGCATTTTTATGCTCTGCAAAACGATTGTAGATGTCTGGAGCCAAGCAGAGAGTTAGAGCACCAAAAGCTTTTTGATCACGATCAATCAGTTTCAGATCTCTTTCAGTATAAGAAGATGGGTCTTTGTTCTGAGAAATGACATCACCAACCGTAACCGTAGGTATATGAGGACCTGAAATAATCGATTCCCATTGATTATGATCTGTGTAGAAAAAGAAAGCTTTGAGACATCTCTTCCAATCTTCAAAATTATCTCCATTAATGAGTCTTGGAGGTCTATTAGGAGCAACACTTTCAAGATCCGCAAGTGTAAGAGTAGTTAATTTCGACATGATAGTTTCGGCAGAAAAATTGATAATTTCGCTGACAAATTCGCTAACAAATTCGCTGAAAGAGGTGACTTGGCTAACAGTTTCGCTGAAACAATACTATCGCAGACACTTTCGCAAAAACAGACACTTTCGCTTGCAATTTCAGCAGCACTTTCGCTTGAACAGAGACAACAATTGCTTAGTTTCGCTGCTAACTTCGCAGGAAACAAGCTTGAACTTTCGTTCAGAAATAGATTCGGCAGCAATTTCGTTTGATGATTGGTCAAAAACACTAATGAACTTTCGTTCAAGGGAATGCTTTCACTGAAACTCTAGAAAACAACTTCTGATCCAAAATAACTCATAATTTCGCTGAATGAAGATGACAGTTTCGCTGTAAGAACAGTAGTTTTGCTGGTCGATCTCAAAACCCTTTTTCACCTCAAAATCAATCTGAACTCATCCAAAACTCAATGAATTTGAGATCTGATGATTGTAGAATCTTCCTCAATCAAGAACAAGCATAATTCAATCAATTTCCATGCCAAAAACAGCTGATAATCCAATGAAAATTGATTGAAACTAGAGATTGACCAAAACCACAAATACTCAACAAATCAAGAGCACTAAGGCTCTGATACCATATTGTTGGTCCATGTGATCGATGAACAGTACAATTGATAGGATAATTTGATCAATATCAAACACACAATCCAAATAACAACAATTGAGGTGAATAAGATGAATCAAGACATAATTGGTACTCAAATGAACAATCTCACTCAATAACAACAAGCACAATTGTATTTCAATGAAGTAACTGCTTAGAAATGGTAGCTTGCAACAGAATTCCACGATTAGGGTTTTGCAAGCTTACCATACAAAGTGAAATGACAATAGTATATATAGCAGTCATAGTTTCGCTGACAGTTTCGCTACCAGAGAAACTGTCATGCCGAAACTATAGTTTCGCCCGGCAGAACACAAGTTCGCCGGGTAAACCAAAACAGCAAACTGTGAGCGAATGTATAGAATCGCTCACAGTTTCGCTGGACTGCCAAAACTGCTAATTACTAACAAAATACAAAATGAAACTAACAAAAGTCCTATTACAATGTAAAGTAAACATCTATACTAAAGTGAGTCCAACCTAACATGATCTTCAATATTTTTTTTATTTATTTTTATTTTTTTTATTTTTTTTTTGTATTTCATTTTTTATTTATTATTTATTTATTATTTTATTTTATATTTATAATACTCAAAGGAAGCACATCAAATAATGAGATCTAAAATAATCAGAGATCACATTCTCTAAATATTTTAGAACATAAAGATGATCAAAAAATCATCTACCCGTCATGAGATCATACTGAATACAAGATCTGATCACAATCTGCACAGAAACAACTGAAATTAGAACAAATCAATAACGATTGCAGATATAATTGTCCACTTAAACTCATGCCTTATCCTTTTTTGACCAACAGCTTATGATTCATTTAAGGTTCGATTAGATGCTTTAGAATGCAAAGACCCCACAATCATTTGGTAAAAACCCTCACCCAACCTCAGGATTTTTTGAATTATGAATCAATCTTCATAGAACAAGGTTTGTGAATTAGTGTGCAAATGATTATAAACAGAATATTTCATTCTGAGAGAAATTCATCGATAAGATGATTTGACATAATTATATCAAAATGGTGAGAGCTCCAGATCTATACTCACGTATAACAGAGGAGATAACCATTTGATCATGTGCTGATGAGAGCTCCAGGTCAGTACTATCGTACAGCAGAGGAGATCATCACTCCAGGTCAGTACTCATGTACAGCAGAGGAGATAAGCACAGACACAAGACATCTTAACACTAAATAAACCAGCAGAGGGTGATGACATAACAAAGCAAAATGAACGAAAGATTCATTCTCAATCCAATTTTTGTCAGGACTCAGTTTTTGTGCAATCCAAAATGATTGAGTAAATCCAGACATTCTTAAGCATGAAGTTTAATTTAATCATAAAGCTGCTGTCTACTTCATTCATCAGGCTGAGTCTATCAAGCATATCGTTAAAGAATCTGATCCATTTCCTTTTTTTTTAATGTGAAACAGAATCCAGTATCAGTTACTATCATTTCTCATAGAAGAACTGGTCATGTAAATAAAAATATTTAGAGAATATACAATCATTTCTCATCATGTTAAATTCCGATCTCAGAATAATGATATTACTCCCCCAGAATGCCTGGTGTAGTGATCTGTAGGGCGTGCAGGGAGTAGATATGGCCTTATGGATCCGGGAACGTCTGAGGAAAGCTATAATCTCGATGAACTCGGCCCCGTTCCGAGTAGTATGATCCAAATGAGCACAGATGTTGTGCTTTGGATTTATGGACCATCTATCAGCCATTTTCCTGAAACATAAGACACAGAACCATTAGTACATAATACATTAAAATTTTGTTCTAAGTGTAATGTTGAAATTCATTCTGATTCATTCGTGCGAATGAATCATGCGACTGAAGTCAGTCGGTTGTCCTTTCATGCGACTGAGCTCATTCTGGTCAATGAGACATGCGATTGGGTTCAGTCTGCTGACTGAGTCTGCGATTGGTTCAGTCAGCCGACTGAGCTCATTCGCATGATTCATTCGGGCGATTGACCGAATCGCAAGTTTCAATCGTGCCGTTTAAATTCATCCGGACGACCGGTCGCCTGTCCCACAGTTCAGTCGCCTGTTGTTCGAATCTTTGTCAAAACAAGTGATTTAACATGGATTACCGATTCAATAAGGTCGCATTCTTGTTACTAATAACCTATTAAACTTAATTTTAACATTTTGCATAGTTTAGGTAGGTTATTGGGTTAAGTTCAGTCCGTTTCTTGGTTTTCACTCGAATAACACCAATTTAGGGTTTCAGTCCATTGTTTTCGGTTAGCTAGAACTTCAAACTACCTGTATAATCAACAACGAGTGTCAGTGAATCAGAATCAAGATGAAAACAAGGTCTATTGAAATTTTGGCAGAGTAACGGTATAGTGTGCGATTTGAGAGCGATTGGGGTGTGATGAGTGAAATGCGATCGACTGTGCCCTTTAAATACTGAAGCTGAGTTCAATCGGCCGACTGGCCTCATTCGCTCAGTTCATTCGGGTGACTGAGGCTCAATCGTGCGATTGGCCCAGTCAGTCGCATGCAATTGACCGACTGAGGTTCAGTCGGTCGACTGACTCACTCGCACCTTTCATTCGCATGTTCAGTTGACCGAATGAGTCTCAGTCGGTCGACTGACTCATTCGCCCCCTTCCAATCGGTCAAATGGGTCATTTTGATAAGCCATTCGTGTGAATGGCTCAATCTCATGTCCAGTCGTGCGAATGGGATCCATTCGCATGGTTGGTCCATACTCATGGTCCAATCGTGCAAATGGGTCACACTTAGTAAATTTTCTGCCAATTTGAGTATTTAACATTTACACCCCTTTTTAACTTTTGAAATTAACGTTATGAGCTTTTGATCATCTAAAACATGATCATTTTAACTTGAAAACCTTTTGATCACCTCAGACGTGATCCTTTCAAACAATTTAGTCACTTCAGACGTGACTCTTTTAAACACTTTGTCACCTCAGACGTGACTGTTTTAAACATTTAAGACACATGTGGTCATCTCAGACATGACCCTTTTAGTGAGTTGATTCCTTACTGATTTTCCTGATGTAGTCCGACAACCTAACAAACTAAAATAACTAACTAAATTAGAAAATTAAACTAAATAATCAGAACAAGACTTGTTTTTGGCTTTTTGTGAGAGATAAATCCTAAGATGGACATCTACAGGATTTGATTCCGGAATAGGCAGCTTCAATTTGGATTGACCACACCTGGACCAATTCAATTTTGGAATCATACAGGCAAGTCAAATCATTTGGGACTTGTTATCAAAATCTTTTGATGCTCAATTCTTGGTTTTCATCCAGAGTCGTTAGCAACTTTAGGAAATCATACTGGAACTCTTAGATTTTCACATTGATTTGAACATTCAAGAATTGCAGCCACAATGATTGTCAATATGTTTGTCCACTTAAATCCATACACAGACTTTTGACACAGACTGGTGACTGTTTTAGGTTTAATTATTTCAACTAACATTTGTGGATCCCACACTTATATGGTAATCAACATTCCTCAGGAGCTTTTGAGCGGTCTACGAGTATTATTACAAGAAGAGACTATTCTTAGAGCTTTCAAAGAGAAGCCAGTCCTCAGGTCAGTGCCATCGCACAGTAGAGAGGCTGCAAACAACAATGAATTCTAGAATATCTAGGTTATGCTTATCCTCAGGTCAGTGCCATCGCACAGCAGAGAGGCACATAACCTATCTCCTTGTTAGAGCAGCTTAATTTTATTTTGCACAAAATGCACCAACAACATAAGTCATTAGCTTTATAGCATTTGTCTTTCATTTTTTTTTGCTTTGCTCTAATTATGGTCATCAGCACACATTTGTGGCGTTTACATGCTCATTACCCCTTATTGGAATATTATTGATTGTGTTAACCAGTGATAAGATGGATACCCACAGTTAGTTGAACAACTTAGTTTGATCTTGACATCACTAGTCAGGTCTAATCATCTATTGTGTTGAATCTACCGACATATCATTTGTGGTCTAGCAACCTCTAGGTCTACTCTCTTTGTGTTACCTTAGGAGTTACCAGTTTTTCTATCATCTTCCCTTTTATATTGCTTAGACTACACAGACTCATACTTTGAATTTTTGCATCTTCTCTAAATTTAATTTCAAAGTCCCTCTTGATTTGTTCCTGTGTACTATCATTTTCCAAAGGTTTTGAATCGGTATCACAGATACGATCTACCTTAGATCAGCTATCCACTCCTTCTCCCTCGTTTTTTTTTTTAATTTTTTAAATGTTACTTGCTGACATATTCTACCCCTAAAATACTAAAATCATAACTGGTTTAATTATTTTAGGATTTTAATAAACAGCAAAATAACATGAGTTTAACTTAAACAGACTAAAATAAACAAATAAAATGAAATAAGCAAGAAAAACTTTAACTAAACTACATCGGACTACACATTATCATCATCAGGAATAACCTCACTTTTCTTTTTAACGTCGTTGACCTCTAGCAAATATTGAAAACATGGTTTATCAAAGGCTTTAGTATAGAGGTCAGCGTGTTGAAAATCAGTATTAATTTTTACCACATCAATTAAGTTCTTTTCAAAACAGTCTCTTATGAAATGGTATTTAATACCGATATGTTTGGTCTTAGGATGTTGGACCGGATTTTTAGTTACTGCAATTGCAGCAGAGTTATCAACAAAAATAGGAGTAGAAGAGAACTTTAAACCGTAATCCCGCATTTGCTGTTGAATCCAGATGATTTGTGAACAGCAAGTTGCAGCAGCAACATATTCGGCTTTACAGGTTGACAATGCAACCGATGTCTGCTTCTTACACTACCAGGTAACTAATCTTCTCCCAAAGAATTGACACCCTGCTGATGTAGACTTGTAGTTCATCTTGCAGCCCCCGTAATCCGAGTCACTATACGCCGTGAGCTCAAAGTCATCATCATGAGGATACCACAACCCAAGTTTGGGTGTGCCCTTCAGATAACGAAAAATCCTTTTGACCCCGATCAGATGGTTGACCTTAGGCTTAGCCTGATATCTAGAACATAAACATGTAGCATACATGATATCAGGTCTTGAGGCAGTGAGATACATGAGGGATCCAATCATTCCTCGGTACATCGTGGCATCTACAAGATCTCCATTTTCATCAGGTGCTATGTCGTGATTCGTAGCAAGTGGAGTCCTAGCAGCAGAAGCATTCTCCATGTCAAAGCGACTAAGAATGTCTCCTACATACTTGGTCTGATGTAGAAAGATCCCATTTGGTGTCTGATCCACCTGTAACCCGAGAAAGAACTTCATCTCCCCATTGCACTTATCTCAAACTCTTTCTTCATAACTGCTTCAAACTCTTTGCATAACTCTTCGTTCTTTGAACCGAAGATTATGTCATCAACATAGATCTGTACAAACAGTAGGTCGCCATCCTTTTCTTTAATAAACAGCGTGCAGTCAATGACTCCCTTGCGAAAGCCGTGTTTCACAAGATGAGTCGAGAGTTTCTCATACCAGGCTCTTGGAGCTTGATGAAACCCGTATAAAGCCTTGTCGAGCTTGTAAACTCTATCCCGATGATAAGGATCTTCAAATCCCTCGGGTTGACTGACATAGATTGTTTCTCTGATTTCCCCATGAAGGAATGCACTCTTCACATCTAATTGGTAGACTTTAATCTTCATGTACGATGCATAGGTAAGGAAGATACGAATGGCTTCCATCCTTGCCACGGGTGCAAACACCTCATTGTAGTCAATTCCCACGACTTGGCGAAAACCCTGAACCACCAATCGAGCTTTGTTCCTAATAATGACCCCTTGGTCATCCTTCATGCATTTCAAGACCCATTTGGTGCCAATGACTTTAGCACCTTTAGGTCTCTCAACCAGAGTCCACACTCCTAACTTCTTGAACTGAAGAAGTTCCTCTTGCATGGCACTCACCCACGCCTCATCATTTAGTGCATCACTGACATATTTTGGCTCAATCTGTGAGACAAAACACCGATAAGCACCATCATGAATATAACCTTTCTCCATAACCAAGGCGTAATCAGCTGAATATAGCTGATTTCGAGTTTGTACTCCTGATCTGACATCCCCAATGACATTTTCAAGGGGATGATAGACGTTTAGTCGTGATCCTGGAGTAGTAGGAACAGCTACCTCAGAGCCAGATTATGAAAATTTGGTTCTGCATCTAAGGTAGTTGGAGTTTGAGGTTCCGAAGTCGAAGGTGCATCACTGGTAGATGCTTGTGGACTTTCAGGAACTGGAACCTGTTCCTCCTGACTGTTCTGGTCATCTTCTTCAGCTTCATCTTCAGAGGAGGAGTCACTGTCGTCGACTACTCCCCCTGACTGAGTAGATGATTCTCCCTGTGAGCTAGATGGTGTAGTCAAGATATCATACATCATTCTAGTAGCTAACTCGTCATCCAGGGAGAGAGAGGGATGTTGAAGGACTTGAAGAATCCATCATAGTCGAAAAAGTAGGCGGGTCCTTTGCCAGTAGGTGGTGTGGTATATCTCTGAACGTCAACATTACACCACACTTCTACTAGACCCGTTGAGTTGTTGTAAACTCGCTTGTTCGGTATGTTGTATCCTAGAAAGATTCCTTCATCCGCCTTCTCTCTAAATTTACCCTCTTGTGTCTTCTTCAGAAGTGTGCACGGCGCGCCAAATGGTTCAAGATACTCCAAATTCGGTTTGCGTCTTTGTAGTAGCTCGTAACATGTCTTTCCGTGGCGCTTGACTATCAGGACTCGATTCAGTGTATAACATGCATTCGCCACTGCCTCATTCCAGAATTGGATAGGCAGTTTCGAGTCTGCCAGCATAGTCCGTGCTGTCTCTATCAAGCTTCTGTTCTTTCTCTCAGCAACGTCATTCATCTGAGGCGTGTAGGCAGAAGTGAATTGATGTACAATTCCCTTTTCCTTGCAGTATGCCTCCATCCACTGGTTCTTGAATTCTGTCCCGTTGTCTGAGCGTACTTGTCTAACCTTCAGCTTGTAGAGAGATTCCAGTGTGGTTACTAACTCCTTGAATGACTCAAATGTTTCTGATTTGGATTTCAGAAACATTACCTAAGTGAACCTTGAGTAGTCATCAGTGACAACAAAACAGTACAAGTCACCTGTAATGCTCTTTGTACTGACTGGACCAAACAGATCCATGTGAAGAAGTTCAAGAAGAAGTTCTATTGAATGAACTTTCTTTTCCTTATGAGACTTCTTCGTCTGTTTGCCTTTCTTGCAAGCTATACAAAGTCAGGAAGCTGGAAGTTCTTGACATTAACTCCTCTCACCAGATCCTTCTGAATCAAGTGATTCATCTTCCTTTGACTAATGTGTCCCATTCTCCTATGCCAGGAGATGGAATCCTGCTCAGTAGCTTTAGATAGAAAGCACTGAATCTCATGATCCGTTGTAGCAGCTGTTGACAGGTCCAAAACATAAAGATCTTTATATCTTGAAGCAGTCATCAGAACTTGGTCCTCTGGGATCACGTAGTCTTTCTTTAGCACGTAACACTTCTTGTTGTCGAAGATGACTTTAAACCCCTTATCATAGATTTGGGAAACAGAAAGTAAGTTATTTTGAAGTTGTTGAATGTAGTTCACCTTATCAAACTTAATTTTCTGATTCCCCACTTCTCCCTGAGCTGTTATATAGCCTCCCTTGTTTCCAGCAAATGAAACATGCCCTCCTTTTATTTGCTTGACGTTTGATAGTAGAGCCCTGTTTCCTGTCATGTGCCTGGATGCTCCGCTGTCTACAATCCACGTGTTAGTCTCAGCACTGTATCGAACACCCTGCACATACAAAGTAAAGGATTAGTTTAGGTTAGGAACCCAAGCCTTTACTGGCTTGGGTTTCCCAGAGGCATCACACATCATAAATTCCACCCATTGACCCTTAGAGGGTGAGGGTAGCTCAGGTTCCTTTTTGTCATCAGTATCAGACACGCAAGATGACTTCTCTTTCCATAAGCCAGATTTGTGCAAGGCCTGTTTATGATAAACAGTCGACTGGCTTACAGGTTGAACTTTAGGTTCAATAGTTCTTCTAGGTGGAGTCAGAGAACTCCTCTTAGAAGACCTAGGCTTTGAATGCTGAAGTTCAATCTTCTTCCTAGGTGTCTGATAGAAAGGACAATAGGAAGCAATGTGTCCACATTCTCCACAGTTGTAGCACGACCTGCTATCAACTTTATGATTAAACTTTCTTTGTGGAGAAGTGTGTGACACTCTAGTAACATCAATCACTTTAGGTTTTGACTCTGGTTCTTTTGATGTTTTCTCTGGTTTAACAAAGTTAACTGTTTTAACCTGTTTAACATCTTTTTCTTTTTGGTTAACTGGTTTTAGACTTGAAACATGTGAAAGATTAACATTAGAAGTCTTTTTAGGTTCTGATTTGACTCTGTTTGACTCTGACTTTAAGTTAACCTTTTCAAATTCCTTTTCCAGATTAACACAAGGCAATTTACCCTTTGCCTTTGAAGTGGCCTCCTTTTGTTTGTTTCCAGATTCGATAGATGAACATGAGGAATCTGGATCACTAACAAGAGGAGTAGACACCACATGATCCTTGATGGGGTTATTATTTACTGGTCTAGTCTTAGTGTTCATCAAGGTCTCAGGTGGTGGTGGAACCACTTTGTAACCCAACCCTTCCCCGTTGTTTCTTTCTCTCACTAAGTGTTGAACTATGTGTGAAGAACTAGTCCAACTATGCAGTTTCTGTTTTAATGAGTTTACTTCTATTTCTAGAACTGCCTTTTGCTTCTTAGTGTCTTCTAGGGAGTTTAGATAGTACCTAATGTCATTATCTTGGTTAAAAGCAACTACTTCGGTTTCCCTAAGCTGTTTAGTCAAAAGGTCTATCTTTTCTTTATAACTATGCTCATTTTGTTTTAATACTCTATTAGCCTCAGTGCACAGTTGCAAATCTTTTACTAAGTTATCATTATGATCTAATAACCTAGCAAATTTTTCATCTATGCTATTCCTAAAAGTATCACAATCAGAACAAGCATGATTATCAAACATTTGGTCAGTAGTACTTACCTGAGTTGGTTCAGAAGAGTTAGCCATCAACGCAGCATCAGATGTCTCTGGTTCTGGTGATTCAGTCTTTTCTGTCTCTGACGTGGTAGTCTCCTCTTTAGGCTTGTAACTGACCTCGGTTGCAGTTGCTTCTTCACTATGTGACATCGCTATCTCAACTGCTAGATCTCCTTCACTCACGGAATCATCGTCAATGTCTTCTACACTTGCAATGTTTGATTCCCCTGGAGAGACAAATCTAAAGCTCTAATCATGTCCTTCATCATCATGAGCAGTCAAGGCTTTTGGATCCTTGCTTGATGAAGTAGAAGTAGAAGCTTGCTTGTATTGGGGAGTAAAGGATGAGAACGGGTTCCCGTTACCCGTCTTCTTTGGCTTGACACATTCTCTCTTGAAGTGCCCCTTCTCTCCACAGTTGAAGCAGGTCACTTTGCTCTTGTCAAAGCCAAATGTGGTATCCTTAGTAGCTACCAAGTTCTGTCCGGTCTTTTTAACAAACTTCTTCGCCCTCCGAACAGCACTAGCTAAGGCCCACATTATATCTGTAACTCCAGGAACATCAAACTTGAATCAAATCATGAATAATTAGATCAAAATATGATTAACACAATGAAAACCCCTTTGATCTCTATTGATTGCTAATAATATTGTTTACAAGTAAATCCCTCAATCAATTGGTCATTCAACCCTTAACCAACACTAATGACAATTAACCTATTTATAGTCTAGACTAAGATTCACTAATTGCACTTAACCCCCTAGACTTAGGCTAATTAATACAAAATTACATATTAAGCATAAAAATGACTAAAAACAAGATAAAATATATTTTGTTCACACAAAATATATTTATTACAATAAAACTCCTAGTCATTTAAATCTTCAACGTCTTGTCTCGGTTCCTCGTCTCGAGCGTGTCGGGTTTGACTTTTGTTGACTTTGACCGTGACGTTGACTTTTGTTGACTTTCATTGTGTTGATAATATAGACTATCTTTTCCAGCTCCAACAATACTCCCCCTTAGTCTATCATTATCAACGTCTTCATACGAATTCAGCCCCAAGAAATCAACACTAGAAAGATCTTCAATTTGAATCTTTCTGAATCTGATGAGAAAGATTTTTCATCTCATAAGCTCCCCCTATTTATATGCTCCCCCTTTTTGAGTGCATCCTTTGTGAGTATATTGGAACAACTTTCCCAAATCTCTAATCTCGAGTGCTTCAGAAGATGTAGGAGGAGGATTCCTAGCTCGGTATCTTCTGCAAACTTGAGGAACAGGTTCTCTGATAAGGTACACTGCTTAACTAATGATCGGCCATCACTTAAAGCAAAAAACCTGAAACACATTCTCAAACACAATCTCGACATTTCTAATTAGATCATTTCATTTTAACAAAATAAACTCGTGTTTATTTGTGTGTGAAAAACAAGCGAACCCGTGTTCGTTTGTGCGCAATTTCCGTGAAATTGATGAAAATGATAAAATTGTAACAGCATAATATGGAAGACCTAAAAGAAATTTTGAACAAAAATTTATTATATTTTTATCTTTATTATATACATTTATTATAACATTTTTTTTTATCTATAATTTTTTTTTTTAATCGAAAACTGAATCGATCATGAGATCACATCCTCAAGATATACTTTAGCACAAAGATGAATTTAATCATCGACAAGCAATGAGATCACACTGATAACTGAATCTAATCACAGTCTTTGAATGAATTTTGAAATTCTCAAACAGATCAATAACGATTGCTGATATGTTTGTCCACTTAAACTCATGCCCTATCTTTTTCAACAAGCAACAAATGATTCGTTAAGGTTCGATTAAATACTTTAGAATGCTAGGACCCCATAATCATTTGGCAAAAACCCTCACCCAACCTCAGGATTTCTTGAATTTTGTTACGATCTTTACAGAGCAAGGCTTGTACATTAGTGTGCAAGTGATTATCGACAGAATATTGCATTCTGTGATGAATTCATCATTTAGATAATTTGACACTACTTAGACCAAAATGGTGAGAGCTCCAGGTCTATACTCACGTATAACAAAGGAGATGACCATTTAATCATGTGCCGATGAGAGCTCCAGGTCAGTACTATCGTACAGCAGAGGAGATCATCACTCCAGGTCAGTACTTCCGTACAGAAGAGGAGATTAGCACAAATACAAGACACATAAGTACAACAGACATGACTCAAAGCTATGACATATATGATTTGTATCATGGTGGGTGAAAGATCAATTCTCAATCCAATTTTTGTCGGGACTCAGTTTTTGTGCAGGCCAAAATGATTGCGTAAATCCAGACATCCTTAAGCATGATGTTTTAATTTAAATCATTATGCTGCTGTCTACTTTATTCTTCAGGCTGAGTCTACCAAGCATATCATTAAAGAATCTGTTTGTTTTTCTATTATTTGCAATTAAAAATAAGATGTAAATTAGATAACAGCATTAGTTATTATCATTTCTCATTTTAAAACCGCAAGTCATGCAAAAACAAGCATTGCAAGAAGATATACAATCATTTCTCAATCATCTCAAATCAAGTTCCCAGTTCTCTTTTCATTTTTATTTACATATACTCTTCCCCTAAATTTTTATTTTTGCAAACTTTTTTATTTTATATTTATATTTATTTTATATATTTTTTAATTTTTTTATTATTATTTTTTTATTTTTTATTATTTTTTTATTTTTTTATTTTTTAATTTTCTTTTAAACTGTACAAAAATAAAAATTTATCAAAGAAGGTCTTCCAAATTACACTGATATGAAGATAAGAAATGAATTCTCAAGAAATATGCAGTGATTGTGAAGTGAGAATGGTGATTGTGCATATAAATATCCAGATTGTGGATAAAATACCATGACCTTAACCTGTTTGTTCCGCCTCAAATTTGACTCAGGAACAATCTCTGTCAGTAAACCGGATTACTAACAGTCCTCCTGAATTGTCCCTGCACTCATTAACAAATTAGTTAGAAAGGGAAACCCAGGCCATCGTAGTCCTGGAAGTTCCTTTTTCATCAAGATAAGTAACAAACTTCTGCACACAACCGTTTAAACAATCAGGGATTGTTGTATCCTTCTTTTTAATTTGCCAAATTTGCTTCGGTTCAATTAACTTGGATTTGAATGAATTAAATTTGGAAATCATTTTCTGTTTAAGACCGAAAGGAAAAGAATTTGGTTTGAAACCTTTGGTCATTTTAATCTTTGAATCATGTGAAACCGGCTTCACATGAAAAGGTTTGGATGGAGGGTTTTTCATCCAACCATTCAAAGATGTATGCTTTTTACCTCTTGATCCAGAGCAACCCGTGTTGCCTTTACCGTCTGGAATATTCTTTGTAGACTTACATTCGGAGAAGTAATTCGTTTTGCCTTTACCATTCGAAGCAAGTCTTTGAGGACATTTCTTTACCACATGATCTTCTTTTCCACACTCAAAACAAGCCTTGAATGGCTTTTGATGCTTGACTGAACCATGTGATGCAGGTGGAGATGAGGATTGCTTTGAGCTTGTAGCAGATTCTTGCTTGTTTTGGCATTTGCTTTGCTGAACAGGGAATGAGATCTTTACTGATTGACTGGGTTGCTTTGCAATTGGAGAAGAGATCCGTATTGGTCTTGATTTAGCTTTTGGAAGCTTTTGTGACTTGACAATGTTAGGAGACATCTTGATCTGTGAGGAACCAACACGCATCTCTGTGACTGATTCATCATCTGAGCTTGTCCAGTCTCGTATACACAGATCTTTCTCCAACGGATCTTGATTGACAGGAATAGGATGTGTTGTTGTTGGAACTTGATGATTAGGTGATTTCAGATTTATCTCTTCTTTCACAATCCTGACAGGCTCAAAAGTAGGAATTTCACCTGCTTTAAACTTATCAAAGAAGTTAGAAGAAATAGTAGATATAGATTTACAAACAACCGGGACTGAACAATCGTTAGCTTGACTGTCAGCATTCGATTTATTGTATCCCATACCAGTTGTAGAATCATAATCATCTCGCATCTCTTTAAGATTCACACCGCTCAAACCTGCATGCAAACTACTATTAGATTGTTCAAACAAATCATTTTTAGGATGAGGTTTGGAAATTGGTGAATAACATAAAGTAGAAGGGGGTGGAACTGAATTAAATACAGTTTCACTATCAGATTTATATCCAATCCCATGTTTCACCCGCGCCCCTTGTTGTTTAGCAATAAGCTCATCCTTTTTCATGTGTGAAAGGGTCCATTTATCAAGCTTTGTTTGAAGCTTTGTCGTTTCAAATTGAGCTAAGACAACCCTTTCTCTCAGAATATTAATTTCAACGTTACGCTCCAAAATGGTTCTTCTTAAAAGATCATTTTCAGCCAATGCTTCATTAAGTTTTCTTGAAAAAGCAATTTCATTTTTCTTTAATTCCTGATTGATTGTTTTTAATTCTTTTTCATTTTCCAATAACAATCTGTTTGCCTTATAAATCCCAAATAACCGGATTTTGCATGACGAAGAACACATATCCTGAACAGTCTCATAAGGAAGACCCATGATAGTTCGTTCTGCAGCTAAGCTTTTTTCACAGTTGCAAGCCCATGTGATTTCTTGTTGTTCCTTTTGTTTGACCTTCAGCATCTCTTCAACCTCAAATTCTTTCTTTCTTTTATCAGCTTTTCCAACAATATCATCATCGGTTCTCACAGACTCCGGTTTAGTGTCATTGTCGACTCTCCGAGCTTCATAGTTCTCTTCAACAGTTTCTCTGAATTCAAAATTTAAATCCGAATCAGTTCTCAATAATTTCAACTTTTCAATCATCTCTGTTTTGTAATCAAGTATGCTTGTTACAGAAGAGACAAGATCAGTATTAAGCGCGTTAGTTTGATGTGGGAACACGGCTTGTTGAAATTCGTTTCTTTGGATATCCAGCTCAAGAGATTTTAGTCTGTTGATCATATCCATAAGTTTTGTGTCAACATAACCTCTTTCTTGCTTTAGCATTTTAACTTGATGATTCCATTCGGATGAAAGAGACTCGAGAAGCTTTTGAATTTGTTCATGATTACTGAGATCTGGAACATGCTTCTTTAGATTATTTGCCACTTTTAAAAATCGATCAATTAAATCTGACAATTTTTCTTTCTTTGTACCTGCAAAAGAGTCAAACCGGCTTTGTGCCGTTGTGAGATTATCTGAATTAAAATCTTCTGAAGATGACATTGTATTAAAAATTTTAAACAATTAAACGCCCCAAAAATATTTTTCCCAAAAATTGTAAAATAATTCTCCCCCGGGAAAAATATTATTTTTAAATGTCACACTAGAAAATCTTAGCAACTGGGGTCAAGCTGCCAGGTCAGCTTTTTTTTTTTTTTTTTTTTTTTTTTTTATAAATGTTTTAAAAACGTTGAATATTTCTTTATCGATTTGAACTCAATTAATCCCAACTCGTCAAATTTAGTTGATTGTTTTTATAAGCCCACACCTTATAATTTTTTTAAATTCAGCCCAATTATTTAATCTGTATGAGCCCAAATTATTATTATCAAATTGTTAGCCCAATTATTTTGAAATTAGCCCAATGAGAAAACACTTTTAGATCCATGAAACCAATCTCAAACCCTAACAAATCATATCCACCACACAAAACATTTCAAGCACAACACACACTTGGGTGAAGAGAGAAAGAGGCAGATGAAATTAGGTTTCCGGCGGTTTGCTCCGGCAGCCGCCTTTCCGGCGACAATTCCGGCGGCCGGAAAAAATCCTAATAAGATCTCCGATGAGGTTTCCGGCGGTTTGCTCCCATACCTCTACTCTATATTTCTATCATTCAATCGATGCTTTGTCTTCTCTATTGTTGATCCACTTCGCCAGATCTGACTACTTCAACGGAGCAATTTTGATCGCTCCGATGTGTAAGATCTCCGATGAGGTTAGACCTAAATGGCCGATACCTGAGGTGTTGACGTTCGTATCGAAGTTTGCTCCGACGTTAGCGATCGTTCCGACAGTGGATCTGGTGGAGAAGTCGGTGAAGGTTCCGGCGAAGAGAATCGTCGGAGCGATGAATCCGATGAGGTATACGAGGAGACCTAGGTTAGGTACGGTGGAGTTTCGTTGTCGATTTCGAGTAAATCGTCGTTCGGAGATCGTCGCACTGACGGTGGCGGAGATGATATCCGGCAACGACGAAGAGGTGAGATCCGGTACGACGCGCGTTAGCGTGGAGACGCAAAGGTCGTGATACAGTTCGTCATTGCAGTGCAATGAAGCTGTTCAATATCATCACTCTCATGTAGCCACCGGACTTCGATCACACAACCAACACAATCGATCGGACCACAATGCAACCCTCAACGGACCACCAAACCCCAACCCAACCCAACTTCAAGATCGGCCAACGAGTCCACTGGACTGGTGACCACCACCGCATCTACGTGGGTCAAGTCGAAGGCTACTCCGGCACATGGGTCGGCGTCGAATGGGACAATCGTGACGGCAAACACGACGGATCACTCAACGGCGTTCGCTATTTCACCGCTCAGTTTCCCAATTCAGCTTCTTTCGCTCGCCCTCACAGTTTAAGCTCCGGTGTTTCGCTTTTGCAAGCCCTAAATACCCGATACCGCACAAGTTCTACTAAAGAGGAATTGGATGAAATGTATGTGCTTTCTGCTAGTCATAAACGGGTAAATGTGCAGGGGGGTGGGTTGTGGTGCTTCTGAATCGGAGGTCAAGAAAGCTTTCAGACACTTTGCTTTGAAGGTAAGTTTCATACCTAATGGTTATTGAATCTAGATCTCTCTGATTATTAATTTTTTTTTTATTTTTTTTATAATTTCGCTGATATTATTATTATTTTTTTAAATTCGCAGATTAAATTTTGCTGAAAATCTATAGTTTCGCCGGAATTTTTTTTTGCAGTATCGCCGGAATTTTTTTTAGTTTCGCCGGAATTACAGTTTCGCCGGAATTTCGCCGGAGTTTCGCCGGACGAAACTGTAATTTCGCCGGAAACTTTGAACTTTCGTTCAGAATGGTGTTAAATTCGCAGCTTGAAGATTTGAAGATCCTCAAGAACACCAAGAACACACACACTAGTGTGTGTGAGAGAAACGTCTTCAGATCTGAATTTTTCTTTCAATTTCTTGTATAAAATATGTTGTAGATATGGAATTTCAGTTGTATATCTTCAAATTTGTAGTAAATTGTTGTAGATCTGCTGAATTGATTGTGCTTGGGATGAGATTTAAATTTTCAGATCTACTTTCTCTCTCTAGAAACCCAGTTTCTCTCTCTAAAAATTGATGAACATCTTCAAAATCAGCAACAATTCTTCAATGCATTTGATCCAAAATGGCTCTGATACCAAATTGTTAATCCAGGAACATCAAACTTGAATCAAATCATGAAGAATTAGATCAAAATATGATGAACACAATGAAAACCCTTTGATCTCTCTTGATTGCTAATAATATTGTTAACAAGTAAATCCCTCAATCAATTGGTCATGCAACCATTAACCTAATTCTAATTACAATTAGGCTATTTATAGTCTAGTTTAAGTTTCTATATTTACACATAACCCCCTAGACTATATATTTAGACTAAAACATGACTAAAAACAAGATAAAATATATTTTGTTCACACAAAATATATTTATTACAATAAAACTCCTAGTCATCTAAATGTTCAACGTCTCGACTCGGTTCTTCGTCTTGAACGTGTTCGGTTTGACTTTTGTTGACTTTGACCGTGACGTTGACTTTTGTTGACTTTCATTGTGTTGATAATATAGACTATCTTTTCCAGCTCCAACAATACTCCCCCTTAGTCTATCATTATCAACGTCTTCATACGAATTCAGCCCCGAGAAATCAACTGTAGAAAGATCTTCAAATTAAAGCTTTTTGAATTTGATGAGAAAAGTTATTCATCTCATAAGCTCCCCCTATTTATATGCTCCCCCTTTTTGAGTGCATCCTTTGTGAGGATATTGGAACAACTTTCCCAAATCTCTAATCTCGAGTGCTTCAGAAGATGTAGGAGGAGGATTCCTAGCTCGGTATCTTCTGCAAACTTGAGGAACAGGTTCTCTGATCAGGTACACTGCTCAACTGATGATCGGCCATCACTTACAGCAAAAATCTGAAACACATTCTCAAACACAATCTCGACATTTCTAATTAGATCATTTCATTTTAACAAAATAAACCCGTGTTTATCTGTGTGTGAAAAACAAGCGAATCCGTGTTCGTTTGTACGCAATTTCTTTGAAATGCTTGAAAAATGATAAAATTGTAACAGCATAATATGGAAGACCTAAAAAAAATTTTGAAATGAAATTTTATTATATTTTTCTATTTTTAATATATACATTTATTATAACATTTTTTTTAAATCTATATTTTTTTTATAACCGAGAACTGAATCGATCATGAGATCAAATCCTCAAGATATACTTTAGCACAAAGATGAATTTAATCATCGACAAGCAATGAGATCACACTGATAACTGAATCTAATAACAGTCTTCGAATGATTTTTGAAAATGTCAAATAGATCAATAACGATTGCTGGTATATTTGTCCACTTAAACTCATGCCCTATCTTTTTCAACAAGCAGAAGATGATTCGTTAATGTTCGATTAAATGTTTTAGAATGCTAGGACCCCACAATTATTTGGCAAAAACCCTCACCCAACCTCAGGATTTCTTGAATTTTGTAACGATCTTTACAGAGCAAGGCTTGTACATTAGTGTGCAAGTGATTATCGACAGAATATTGCATTCTGTGATGAATTCATCATTTAGATAATTTGACACTACTTAGACCAAAATGGTGAGAGCTCCAGGTCTATACTCACGTATAACAAAGGAGATGACCATTTAATCATGTGCCGATGAGAGCTCCAGGTCAGTACTATCGTACAGCAGAGGAGATCATCACTCCAGGTCAGTACTTTCGTACAGCAGAGGAGATTAGCACAAACACAAGACACATAAATACACCAGACATGACTCAAAGATATGGCTTATATGATTTGTATCATGGTGGGTGAAAGATCAATTCTCAATCCAATTTTTGTCGGGACTCAGTTTTCGTGCAGGCCAAAATGATTGCGTAAATCCAGACATCCTTAAGCATATATTTTAATTTAAATCATTATGCTGCTGTCTACTTTATTCTTCAGGCTGAGTCTACCAAGCATATCATTAAACAATCTGTTTATTTTTCTATTATTTGCAATTAAAAATAAGATGTAAATCAGATAACAGCATCAGTTACTATCATTTCTCAATTTATAAACGCAAGTCATGCAAAAACAAGCATTTCAAGATGATATACAATCATTTCTCAATCATCTCGAATCAAGTTCTCAGTACACTTTTCATTTTCATTTCTCAATTATTTGTTCTAATTTCTGTGGTTTCTGTGCAGATTGTGATCAGATCTTGTTTTCAGTATGATCTCATGACTGGTAGTTGATTTTTAATCATCATTATGTTCTAAAATATTTAGAGAATGTGATCTCTGATTATTTTAGATCTCATTATGTGATGTGCTTCCCTTGAGTATTATTATTAATAAAAATAAATAAAAAAAATAATAATAAAAAAAAAATATATAAAAAATAATAAAATAAAATAATAATAAAAAATAATAAAAAAATAAATAAAAATTTTAAAAAAAAAATAAAAAATAAATAAAAATTTTGGTGCGAAATTATTCTTTCGCTGACTGTTTCGCTAAGCGAAACTGCAATTTCGCTAGGTTAGCTTATAAATTGTTAACCAGTTATCTTTTAGCGAAATTACAGTTTCACTGAGCGAAACTGTAAATTCCCTTGACGAATTTATAGTTTCGCTGCCAGCGAAACTATTGACTATATAAGTCAATTTTGCGAAGTTTTCTTCATAACTTCGCATATCTGGTTTAAGTCGACTGTTAGGGTTTTTAGGCTTCTTTCACGGCGATATTGATTTGAAACTGGTTTTTAGACCGATTTTGAGTGATATTCTCTTCTCATCTGAGTTTCGAACATGAATTGATCATTTAATCTGAATTACATCTTTGTTCTGTCAAGCGATTTGGATTTGTCGCTTCGGTGGTTTCGCTGTTCGTTCAGCGAAACTACCGAAGTTTCAGCGAAATTGAACGAAAGTTCACTGTCTTTCAGCGAAACTGTAAAGTTATGCTGTCCGAGCGAACTTAACAGTTTCGCCACATCTTATCTAATTTCGCAAAGATTAATTCTCATTTCACAGTTTCGTCTATAATTTCTCATGTCAGCGAAACTAATTTGTAACAGCGAATCTAAACTAATTTTTGGTGAAACTAATTGCGAAACTACTTTGAATCATTCTAATCTTGTCGAAAATACTTTTTGTTCTGCGAAATTAACAAGTTTCTATGAGCGAAACTATAGTTTCGCTCGTCGAAACTGTTTGATTTCCTTGACGAAACTGTCTTTAATTCAGCGAATCAATCATGTCTTAGTGAGCGAAACTATTGTTTCGCTTGCCGAAATTAATTGTTTCTTTTGTTTGTATCTTATTTCTCTTATTTTCAGTATTTCTTATTCAAATTTATTTGTTGATCTTTTCAGATTATTATGGCGAATCTAAAGTTTGACGAGAGGAATAACATTACTGCGATATTAGATGATACTTTGCCTAAAGCGGCCGGATTTCGGGATTGTATTCGATGGCTCCAAAGATCACCAATTGCATATGCTATCTCTCATTCTCCCACTATCTATGATCTTCACATTAGAGACTTTTGGAGGTCAGCGGAATACAACACCGGAGGAGATGTTCAGAGGATTACAGCTAGAGTACTTGCTCATGATATATCTATTACCGCTGAAGATGTGTCGAGGATTCTTAGACTGGACGATGATACTGGTGATGAGGTTGATATGACAGAATCTGAAGTATTCCAATCTTTTCGGCAAATGGGATATGAGGGACCAGTTTTTGGATCAAGGAAAGAGATTAAAAAGTCATTTTTATCGAAAGAATGGAGATATATAGCTCACGTGTTTATTATGTGCTTAGATCACCGTAAGGGTGGATCAGATGGACTTAATCTTGACTGGGCCAAAGCAATGGTGATATGTTGCAAAGGAGAGAAGGCAAACATTGCTAGATTGATCTTCGCTTGCATGACAGAAAATGTGATGGCAGTGAAAAAGGATAAATTGTTGTTATATCCTCGTTTTATTCAGATGATGATTGATGATTTGATTCCTGATGTTCCTAAACACGGTGAAGTTAAGAGATTGGTTCAGATGAACCCTCGGATATTTGCAGATTGCTGTGCTATACGCCATGATTTCAGTGGTAAAATAACCCATCTCTGGGAGAACATGTATCCACCAGAGCGATGGAATTATATCAGACGAGTCGATGAGTCTGAAAACAAAAGAGCTGAGGAAACACGGGTGAAACAAGCTGATGCAGCTAAGAAACGAAAGAGATATGCAAAGGAGAAAGATTATGATTTTGAAGAAGATATAGATACACAAGCTGAAGAGATAAGGGTAGAGAAGGAACGAAGGTCTAAAAAGAGGACTGACTTTGTTGAACCTGAACGGAGATCAAAACATAGACATGAGGGTTTCACAGCTGGGAAAGAAGCAAGTGCTGGTCTTGATGAGGATATGATTCGTGGTCTAAATACTTCATTGGCTAATGAGTTAAGTATGATAAAGACCAAACTGATGAATCCAGAGATTCGGGAACAACAGAAAGATGAGATCATGGATGGAATGAAAAAGATGTTGATTGATCAGAACAGCTTGATTAAGAAGTTATTTGAAGAGATCTCACAGATGAAGGCTGCTGCTGGCCTACCCAGTCAACTAACTCAATCTGAGTTAGATGATATGACTGATTTATCTAAGTACCCATTCATGAATGTTGGTACATCATCAAAGGTAGGAGAGGGCACCTCTGGAGCAGCTGACACTGAAACAAGAGAACAAGAGATTCCAAGAGAAGAGGCTGTTAGAAATGATGAAGATGAGATTGTTGAGGCTGAGTTTGTTAATCTACAGTTTGACTTTGATAAAGATATTTTGGGAGAAGAAGTTATTGTTAAAGCTACTCATGAGGAGACATCAGATAAAGGTAAAGGTTTGATTGATGAAGAAGAAGAGGAGGATGAGCAGTTGATTGATTATGATTCTGAGCCGGAATTCTATGAAGTAGATGAGAGACCTTTAGTGTATGTGGCTAAGAAGGGAGAGGATGAGAATGATGTCTTTGAGATGGATAAGAGTGATTGGTTGATAAAAGAGAAGGAGGCTGAAGAACTCACCCCACTGTTTCAAAATATGGAGGGTTTGAGCAGAAAGGAAGCAGACAAGAAGATAATCAGCTGGTGTTATAATCCTTTCTTAAAGATGTTCTTGATTAAAAGACGAGGAGGCAATATCAGTTACATGCTCAAGAGGAAGGCGTTTAAGACCTTGCCTAAGTGGGATCTGAGACGATTAGCTACATTGCCTTTGATTAATGCTAATTTAAGTGAAATGGCAGAATTTCTGGAGAAGGAGATTAAAAATGGTCTAAATGATAATTTTGAATCATTTGGTTTTATGAAGGCTGAACGAAAGAGATCTAAGAAAGACAAAGACTGGGAGACAGGGAAAGGGAGAATTGTGTTGAGAGTTAAACCGCCTAAGACTGTAAACAGAGTAAGACTGGCTGATCCTCTTCCTCCTCGTTTACAGGACTTTGAGAAGTGGTTCTATGATAATAACACCGGGGAGGCTGTGATTAGAGTCAAACAAGGAAGAGAATTTAGGGTGTTTGACCCAATGGAGTTATTCAGCTTTTGTGATGAAGATCTTTTGATACTATGTGAAAATCATATAAAGGCGGGGGCAGGTGAGGAAACAAGAAAGGAGGCAAGCTTGTTTATGAATGTGGCGAACAAAATAAGGGGAGTTCGGGCAGAGGTAAAAAGTTTGGCTGAAAAGGTGAGAGCACAAGATGACTTGGCTATGGATGTTCAAGACTTAACTAGACAGTTTGCTGGAGCTAGTGGTCATTCACATGAAGCTGATGAGGCAGGAACTAATCTTGGAGAATCCGTGGCTGAAGCTTCTCAAGACATTGCTGCAGGAGGAGTTGAAGACAGATCTACAGCAGCCGAGGAAACGGGAGCTGAAGAGCCGAACGAAGAGCAGTGAAGACAGTGAGGTCCAACCTAGGGGGAGTATTGAAGATCATGATAGGTTGGACTCACTTTAGTATAGATGTTTACTTTTCATTGTAATAGGACTTGTGTTAGTTTCATTTTGTATTTTGATAGTTATTAGTAGTTTTGGCAGTCCAGCGAAACTGTGAGCGAATCTATAGTTTCGCTCACAGTTTGCTGTTTTGGTTTACCCGGCGAACTTATGTTCTGCCGGGCGAAACTATAGTTTCGGCATAACAGTTTCGCTTGTAGCGAAACTGTCAGCGAAACTATGACTGCTATATATACTTTTGTTATTTCATTTTGCATGATAAGTTTGCAAAACCCAAAACGTGGAATTCTGTTCCAAACTATCATTCTCAAGCAGTTACTTCATTGAAATACATTGTGCTTATTGTTATTGAGTGAGTTAGTTCATTTGAATTTCAATTATGTCTTGATTCATCATATTCTTCTCTCAATTGTTTGTTATTGTGCTTGTGTATGTGATATTGATCAAACTATTCAATCAATTGTACTGTTCATCGATCACATGGACCAACAATATCCATCCTCTCAAGCTCCATTTCGTCCACCTGCTCGTAGTCCTCGTCTGCCAGATGGAAGTTTCCAATCTTCCTGGCAACAAGTCCATCATAAGAATGAACCACTGCAGCCAAAAGATCCATATGCTCTCGAGCTACTTTCACAGTCACATTACCGAGGTTCTCGGTCTTCAGTTTAGTAGCACTTGCTTCAGATCCAATATAGTGGGTACAAGAAGACCCCGACGTGTCTGATCCTGAAGGAGAAGCATGTGAAGAACCCGACGAGCTAGACACAAATGCAGTCTGGAGAGGTGCTCCAGATGTCTTAGCTTGAGGCGTGGCGTTGTACAAAGCTGGATTTTGGGTGTATGAAGACTTCTGAGCTCTGTACTTCATCCTAAGTGCTTCTTCTCGC
Source organism: Flaveria ramosissima (assembly GCA_025215565.1). Taxonomy (NCBI): domain Eukaryota; kingdom Viridiplantae; phylum Streptophyta; class Magnoliopsida; order Asterales; family Asteraceae; genus Flaveria; species Flaveria ramosissima. The sequence continues at coordinate 32,257,885 of CM046043.1, read as the reverse complement.
AACTTAAGAATGAAGTCATTAATATCCAGTTTTGCCAGCATTCCATTCTGTCTCAGGTTAGACACGAATGAAGCCCACTTTTCAGGCAATCCGTCTGCAAAGTTAGTAACTTTTTCTTCCATGGTAGTATCCACCCCATGTGTATGCAGTTCGCTCATCAGATGGTAGAATCTATCTATGACATCGTCTAAACTTTCGTTCCCCATCGATGAGAAGTTATCGAATTCCTTCTTTAACTCCTTGGCCTTGATTGCCTTCAACGAAGCATTCCCGTCGTACCTCTTTTCCAGCTCATCCCAAAGTTTCTTGGACTGCTTATTCTCTGAGTACTGGTGTAATATGTCTTTGGGGATAGACTGTGTAATCAATGCATAAACTCTTTTCTCTGCATTGTATTTAACCTTCTGCGCGTCCGTCATCCCTCCTAACGTTAGCTTCACTCCATCAGCTCCCACCGCTGTACTATATCCAATCTCGATGGCTTCCCACAGATTCGGATCCACTCCATTGAGGTAGATTTCAAAACGTTGTTTCCATTGGGGAAACTCATCTAACGTCAAGAGCTTTGGTAGTTTATTATGATTACCCACCTCACTCTCAAGCAACAGCAGATTCTGTATCCTAGAGTCCTTCCCAGTAGTAAAGGCTGACATTTGATTTTCCATGGCTAGTAACTTTAAGTCTAATAAAACAAACTGTCTCTGGTGCGACTGAAGGATGCGAATGGTCTAGTCGTGCGTATGAACTCTGCGACTGGTTCAATCGTGCGGCTGAACTAAGCGATTGGTTCAGTCGTGCGAATGAAGCTGATGCGTATGAGCTATGCGAACGAACGGTTCAATCGTACGAATGAAGGTGCGACTAGGTCCAATCGTGCGTATGGGCAATGCGAATGGAGTCAGTCGTGCGAATGGGTCACTCGTGCGACTGAAGCGGCTGTTTTGCGAAATTTTCTAGGTTAAATGTGTTTCAGCCGTAAGAATTCGAATTTTCGCAAGGTCTTATCGCCTAAGTCCGTAGAAACCAAACTTTGATGAGCAGGGAACGTCCAAGATCACTTTTGACACCAAAGATTGCGTTTTTAGTGCAAAAACACAAACTTTTATGAAATCTTGATTGAATCACACGTAATCAAGAGCCAAAGCTCTGATACCACTTGTTAGGACCTGGTATTTGAACAAAATACCTAGTGATTAGCGTGTAAACCAGATCAAATAGTGCGGAATCCTATTTGATTGGCGATCCAATCAGTGAGAACACACGAAGATTCAATCAAGAATTGTATCTTACGTTAGAAGTCGATTGGGAATCGATCTAATGTGTTCTGTGAACTTGGAGAACGATTTGGGAGGCTTCTGGACGGCTAGGGTACGTCTGGAGTCGTAATGGTATGAATGCTTATGTTTTTCCACGAATTGGGTCTATTTATAGGTTAGTGTTGTTCATTCGCGCGACTGGACCATAAGTATGGTTCAGTCGTGCGATTGAACCATGCGGTTGATCCATCCGCACGACTGAGTGTTTAGTCGTGCGACTGAGCCAATCATATGTGTCAATCATACGACTGATCCAGTCTCCTGGTTCAGTCGTGCGACTGAGTCAATCGTATGAAGTTATTCATGCGCATGGTCCATTCGCATGGGTCATTCGCATGAGAACTTCATTAAGTTAAGTTTGAATGTTTTAATTAATATAACATTATGTGTAACCATTCAAACAATCACAAACCTAATCAACCAATTCAATATCGACTCATTAATGAAATATTAGACATTAAAAATCACAAACAATCCATATCATTTCATTAATAATTTCATATTACATCATAATCAGACAAACAAGATCTATTACATTACATATCATGATCTAGGGACATACATGCATCAACATAGAAAATAACCCATTTGAGTGTTAACTTATCTGCAAGCAATGTATTGTGATCCTGGCTTAGAAAGCTTAGTTTAGAAGCTACTCACGGTATCCAGATGAGTTCTAGATCCCCTTATTTATAAGTTTTTCCATGTTTTGGGCTATTATGCATACTTAATATATGTTTTTAAATGACCTAGATTTTTAGAGGTTTTAGCAGGAAGATCGATTTATCTATAAGAAAATGTGCTATATAAATGTTTAAAAATCTTTAGGACCCCGCTGGACCCCACTAGGGGCTAAATATTTTAAGAGGTTTTGCCCCTTGGACCTCCTTAGGGGCTACTGCCCCTAGGACCCCTCTGTGAGGGGCTATCGCCCCCAAACCCCTGATATCCTGTGGAGGGTCGGCTATATTGTTATGATAGATTGTACTTGGTATGTTGTGTACTCACTAAGCTAAGTATTATATATTAAAGTGGAAGATAATATTAATGAAAAGTGGAACTTAATGAATGTTACCCCGGGCCCATTTGATGATGAAAAGTCTTGCAAGCCCAATGATAGCCTTCACTTATGGGAGTCTGATGTATGATGATGGATCCGTATTCATGAGCAGGCTATGTTCCTTGCAGTGTGAATCAACTATCGGGGGTTAGCTACCATGATGATGCGTACCGACACGGATTGACATTCGTTGTTGGTCAACAGGGAGCTCTTGCTTTGTGCAATCTCGTTTATGATGAAGTGAAAGATAACGAGCAAATGAAAGATAATGAACATGCTTATTAAGACACAAAATGTTATGTACTATGATGTATGCGTGGTCATTATAAGAAGGATAAAGTTTATATTTCCTTATATTATCTAAAACTAGAACTCACTCAGCAAAGTTGACTTTTATGTCTAATAGTTGGCAGGTGAATGTTGATGCTGAGGATGGCAGATGGTTGGAAGCTACTTGGACAGAGATAGATCGCATCCTTGTTTATGAAATCGTTTATTTTAATTTAAGTCAAAGTACAATGTTTTATTTCATTTGAGAGAAAAATGTACGAGTACAATATGATTTACATGTTTCAAATAAATGTCTATTTAATTTCGATGGAATGTTTTACTTAGAAAATAATTTTATGCTATGATTAACCAACTGTGAGGCTTCCTAGTAACGGGGCCTTACAAGTTGGTATCAGAGCCAAAGTTTAAGAGAAATGGGTAAATTATTTCAAAAACTTAAACTTAAACTGAGAATGGGACGAAATAGAAGGATGCCAGCCCAAGTAGCTACGTGTCATCGGGTATTTTCTTTTAATGTTACCTGCTATTATGTGCGTATGTTATTTGATTTTTGTGCCTTTAGTAGATTTGGATACTGATGTAGTCAGGATAGGAAGTGCTTGGGTTATGAAGAGTAAAGTAGGTGGCTAATCACAACTGGCTACTGTAATTAGGGACTTACTATACTTGACATAATCCGAGTAATTACCTTGAATGACCATGTTGGTGTCTGAATCTTATAGTGTGTGGGTAAAGGATGGGGGGAGGTAGATCTTCGAAGGCTTCGTGGGGTGGAGGTCGTGGTCCTGGACCGCGTGTCACGAGAGACAGAGCTAAGGTTGCTGAGGTGGCGCCTGAAGAGCCCGAGATCCATCACCCAGAAGCCGGTGATGAGAGTGCTAATCTGAGGGCCTCAGTAAAGTTATGTATAGTTTAACATAGTGTTTTATACCTTGAAAGTCCTCACACTTTCCGATCGATAATAATGGTAACTAGCGGGAAAACTTGGGTAGTACTATTGGGTTTGACAAGCCCCATCTATGCGACTCGAGGTCAAACGTGTGACGCCCTACATATATCCCACATCGGCCGTGGACAGGAGTTATTCCAGGTTCATAAGGAATGTCTGGCCTCTAACATTAATAACGCGTTATGGGTGCATATTTTTAATATTTTTAAAAGTGGTTATGAGTGGAGAAGAGTGAAACGTTAATGATAAAGATATTAAAATATAGTGTTTAATTAAAAAAATAGTAAAAAAAATAATGTTTTTAGTATAAATATAAGAATGAAGATGAGAAATCTAGTGTAATGCTCTAAGAGTTGCTAGCTTGTTTGGTAGCATAGTGTTTACAATAAAGAAAAAAGCTGTACGAAGAATGTTAGAAAATTATATCATAAGTTAGATTACAAGTTTGTGTAGTTTAAAGGTAAAGATAAACAGATTTATAAGTCCTTGATATACATACGTATGTGTGTGTCTATATATACATTTATATATATATATATATATATATATATATATATATATATATATATATATATATAATTGGCTATGGATGAGAGGAGAACTCTACAGTTAAGCTTGCTCTGGTGGGAGCAATCCAGGGATAGGTGACCTCCCTGGGAAGTTTTCACCCGGGCAACCAAAAGCAAATCCGTGAGCTCCTCGTGGGTAAAGCGGACAATATTGTTGGGGTGAGGGGCCGGGTGTTACAGAATGGTATCAGAGCCACTCCTGTGCCGTTCGAGATGTGGGACATACCTCACCAAGGATGGTGACTTCTCGGGCTCATCGAGGACGATGAGTCCAAACAGGGGGTGCTTGTGACACCCTACACATATCCCACATCAGCCGTGGACATGAGAGATTTCTGGTTCATAAGGAATGTCTGGCCTCTAACATTAACAACGTGTTTTGGGTGTATTGACTGTGGATAAGAGGAGAACTCCACAGTTAAGCGTGCTCTAGTGGGAGCAATCCAGGGATGGGTGACCTCCCTGGGAAGTTTTCACCCTGGCAACCAAAAGCAAATCCGTGAGCTCCTCGTGGGTAAAGCGGACAATATTGTTGTTGTGAGGGGTCGGGTGTTACAAAACGGGTGCAATATTGTCCTAAACACAAACATCATCACGACCTGGTAAGTCGTGACGGGAGGCAACAAACGCAACACAGTCAGCTTCGATCGCGAAATCACTATGGTTATTACTTGTGAATATAGATTAGCTATCTATTTCAATGCACTTCTTATGTATCACAATTATTATTTTTTATGTTAAACACAAATTTCATGAACTCACCAACCATTGTGTTGGTATTTTTAGTATGCTATTCTCAGGTCGTTAACTCAGGTTGCCACTAGGAGCACATCACGGGTCCAACATGCATCCTAAGACTTTATTTAAAGACATAACACTTGGTTTTAATTTATAAGTGTTTAAACTATTAGTTTGGCGCGTGTTTTGCCAATGTTGCATTTTATATACTTTGGGTTTTTCGTATTTTCAAAACGCTTCCGTACAGTTTTAAAGTTTAGATTTACTGGTTGGTTTTATTTTAATTGTGGCATATTGTGTCGTTCTAAGTAACTAATGACTGTGATCCTGGTATGTCACACGCCTCGCGGTAAAACCCCGCACGTGGATTTGAGGGTGTGACACAATGGTATTAGAGCCACTCCTGTGCCGTTCGGGATGTGGGGCATACCTCACCGAGGTTGGTGACTTCTCGGGCTCATCGAGGACGATGAGTCCAAAGGAGGGGTGCTTGTGACACGCTACATCTATCCTACATCGGCCGTGAACAGGAGAAATTCCTGGTTCATAAGGAATGCCTAGCCTCTAATATTATCAACGCGTTTTGGGCGTATTGGCTTTAGATGAGAGGAAAACTCCACAGTTAAGCATGCTTAGGTGGAAGCAATCCAGGGATAGGTGACCTCCCTGGGAAGTTTTCACCCGGGCAACCAAAAGCAAATCCGTGAGCTCCTTGTGGGTAAAGCGGACAATATTGGTGGTACGAGAGGCTGGGTGCTACACAATGGTATCAAAGCCATTGGTTATAGGAACCTAGGTTGCATACATACTAGTCTATAACCGCACACAGTTAGTTAGTTACTCATTGCTTATCCTCTTACTGTATACTCATTGGCATACACATCACGTTCATCCCGGGTTTTGGGTAAAAGACCTACGCGTTCTGAATCCCCTCCTCCTGTACCTCATTGAGTACTCGTCGGGCCGCGACATCCTTACCCTCCTAGAGAGATAGACTGGGATCAGCCGTTTGCGATACCTGCGTGTGATCCTCTACAGGATTGGAGTTATTATCCGACTTGTATAAACCGTATGGTTCACAGGGAGTGTGTTCTGGAACCAGCCACTGCTAAACCTAGGACTAGGTCAATGACTACTTCTACACACCCACTCTCCCGCTTCTTGATGTGCCTCTTGAGAAGGCTGTGGCAGCCTTGACTGCAACACTGGACATTGAGCATCGTAGAATCAGAGTACTCACTGATGAGAACTCCACTCTAAAGTATGAAATGCACCAGCTACGCCTGCAAGTAGGGACACTTGAGGAGCGGTTGTCGATATCTATTATTGGGAATTTCAACATGGCTGGTAGTGTGATTGTCTTATAGAGCGTATGGACGAGCAGGAGCACCATAATATAGGTTTCGAGAGTAGATTAACTGGACTGGAAGCACACTTGCAGCACTGCAGATTGTGGACAATCCTGCACCAGCAAAAGATTCTGATGAAGACCCCGAGAAAGAGCCGGAAGAAGCCCCAGGCGGCGGAGACAATGATGGATCGGATTTGTTGGTTTGATTATCTCATTTATATGACTTAGACTGCATAGCATTTTTTTAAAACCTATGTGGGAGGGGTTGTTTCCCACACAACTGAAAACTTGAAATTTTAACATTGATTGGATATTTTGTGAGTTACTTATAATTTATTTATGATAAGTAATTGTTTTGGATATAAATGTTGTGGTTGTGACAGTACATTATTTCTTATTATTTACCATACTTTAGTGAGATTAATATGTTAGATGTTACTCATTTTTGTATTTGTGAACGTGAACTGAAATATGGACGACCGAGGCAGAGGACGTGGACATGGCCGTGGGCGTGGCGGTGGACGTGGTGGCGGTGTTTTGAACATGACCCCAACTGAATTAGCCACTCTGATAAACCAGCATCTATATGCAGCACTTAACACTCAACCCACCCAGTTTGGAGGTAAACGGTGACTCTAGTCATCAATTACACAAATATTTCGTTAGGTGATTAATTCTTTCGGTTTGATTAAACACCCTGACATGTTGAATATAGGACCGCGTAGATGAACTTACAAGGCATTCATGGATTGTAAGCCCCATACCTACAATGGAGCTGAGGGAGCTGTAGGACTGGTAAGGTGGTTTGAGAAGACTGAGTCAGTCTTCGCCAAGTGCAAGTGTCCAGCGGTGGACTAGGTGAAATATGCCATGGGGGTCGCCTAAGGGTGTAGCACTCACGTGTTAGAATGCTCAAGTACAGATGCTTGGCCAGGCGATGGCAAACGCGTTGCCGTGGGACGAATTCAAACTGATGATGACAAAAGAATACTTTCCTCATAATAAAGTTCAGAAGCTGGAAGCCGAGTTTTGGCAGTTAAAGATGGAAGCGTCTGACATTGAGGCTTACACTACGAGGTCTCATGAGTTGGCGACACACTATCCTGGCATGGTTAACCCGCCAAACCGGCAAATCGAGCTCTACTTAAGTGGTTTGGTGCCAGAGATTCAAAGTATGGTGACTGCTGCAAATCTCCCTACTATTCAACAGGTTATTTGACTAGCTCACAAGCTCACTGGTCAAGCTATGGAGCAAGGAAAGTTACCTAAGCGGGGCGTTGTGGCAAGCATGCCCGACAAACACAAGTGGGAAAACAATGCTAGTAAGGGCTCGTCGTCAAGTAGCCAACCTCAACAGCACCAACCCCAACAACCGCAGCAGCAGAGAAGATTTGATAACAATCACAACTTCAATCAATCATCTTCATCATCTCAAGGACAAGATGGATATGTGGGGAAAAATACCAAGTGAAGCCGATACAACTACCACCACACTGGCAGGTGTGACAGCTTGTGATGCCAGAGTTGTATGAAGGTTGGACACGCGGCAAAGGATTGTTGTAGGGAGTTGACGAAGAAGCCTCAGCAGCCCCAACAGCCCCTTGAAACACCAAAGGGTTGCTTTGAGTGTGGAAAAGAGGGGCATTACAAGAGAAATTGTCCTCAATTAAAAAGAAATGGAAATGGCAACGGGAATGGTGGCGATAACAATAACGGTGGAAATGGTGAAAATAATGTTGGCAATAATGGCGGAGCTAACAAGAGCCTTTGTTATGGCTTCAGGTGAGGCTCTAAACGATCCTATTACTGTTACTAGTAAATTTCTTGTTAATGGTCGTTATGCTTCTGTACTGTTTAACACCGGAGCCGATAGTAAATTTTATCTCTACTAAGTTCTGGAATCTAAGTATATCGTAGAATTAGTTGATGGTAAGCAAATCTCCGTTACGCACATCCTTAAGGGTTGCAAGATAGAGCTTGCTGGTCATACCTTTGATATTGATCTTATCCCCGTTACTCTTAGAAGTTTCGATGTGGTCGTAGGCATGGATTGGTTGTCCGAGAAAGGGGTAGAGGTGATTTGTCATGATCATTCGTATTCCTCTAATAGACGGGGAAACTCTTTCGGTTAAGGGCGAGAAGAGTGGTGCTGTGAAAGGCATCATATCATTCATGAAGGCTCAGAAGTGGCTACGCAAGAGTCACTTAGCCATATTAGCCCTCGTTTCTAACAAGCGACAAGAGGAAAGGAAGATAGAGGATATTCCGGTGGTTTGTGACTTTCCAGAGGTGTTTCCAGCGGATCTGCCTGGACTACCCACTCATCGACAAGTCGAGTTTCAGATTGATTGGACTCCCGGAGCAGCTCAAATTGCGCGAGCACCTTATCGGTTAGCACCAAATGAAATGCAAGAACTATCTACACAACTTCAGGAGCTATTGGATAAAGGATTTATGTGAACGATTTCATCACCGTGGGGAGCACCTATCCTCTTTGTTAAGAAGAAGGATGGCACGTTCTGAATGTGTATCGACTACAGAGAATTGAACAAAGTCACAGTCAAGAATCGATACCCTTTATCTCGAATCGATGACTTCTTTGATCAGCTTCAGGGATCATGCTATTATTTGAAGATTGTTTGAGGTCCGGATATCATCAACTTAGAGTCCAAGAGGAAGACATCTCTAAAACCGCATTTCATACTCGTTGTGGTCACTATGAATTATTGGACATGCCTTTTGGGTTGACTAACGCACCAAAAGTATTCATGGATCTCATGAATCATGTGTGCAAACCCTACCTCGATCAGTTTGTTATCGTGTTCATCGACGACATATGGATCTATTCTAGGACTAAGGAGGAACATGAGGAGCACCTACGTTTGATCTTGGAATTACTTAGAAAGGAACAGTTATACACCAAGTTTTTTAACGAGAATGGAATACATGTGGAGTTCTTGGGTCACGTTGTTAACGAGAATGGAATACATGTGGATCCTGCAAACATTGAGGCTATAAAGAACTGGTCGGTACCCAAGACGCCTAGTGAGATAAGGCAATTTCTTGGATTGGCAGGGTACTACCGACGTTTCATTGAGGAATTTTCAAAAATCGCTCAACCTCTCACAACCTTGACCCATAAAGGAACAACTTATAAATAGGGTGAGAGTCAAGAAGTTGCTTTTAAGTTGTTCTCTGTAGTGCATCGATATTAACATTACAGGAGGGAAACGATGATTTTGTGGTATATTGTGATGATTCCATCCAAAGACTTGGTTGTGTCCTGATGCAACGTGACAAGGTAATAGCCTATGCCTCGCGACAACTGAATGTGCATGAAAAGAACTACACTACTCATGACTTGGACTTAGGTGCAGTGGTATTTTCCATGAAGATCTGGAAACATTACTTGTACGGTACCAAATGCACTATTTACACCGATCATAAGAGTCTTCAGCATATCTTTGGGCAGAAAGAGCTTAATAGCAACATTGGGTGGAATTGTTAAACGATTATGATTGTGCTATTAATATCACCAGGGAAAGGCGAATGTAGTTGCTGATGCCTTGAGTAGAAAGGAAACTGCTAAGCCCCGGAAAGTGCGAGCTTTGCAGCGTATGATTAGCACTCACTTGCTTGAACAAATCAAGGAAGCTCAGACAGAAGCTTTGAAAGCGAAAAACATTATATCTGAATCTTACGTGGAATGGACAAACAGTTAGACGTTAAATCCGTTGGAATCCGGTATTTCATGGATACACTTTTGCAGGACCGGTGAAGATTTTGCACTTACAACACAACAACACAATGAGGAGAGTTGTTTAGAACACTTAACATATCAAATATGGAACTTGTTAACTTGTTAAATTAAAGATGCTAAGAACACAAGTAAATGTGAGACAGAACAAGATTGCAAAACAACACAAGTATTTGGTTTTCAAGATGCTGTATATTGCTTCTCAAGTTCAATTACAAGTTACAAAGCATCGATGGAAAGTTACAAGTACTTGAGATACTTTATACTACATCCTACAGCGGCCCATACTTTGAAGGCCAGCTGGATACAATTGACTAGACAACTACAAAATCAAATGTAGAATCAAAAAGCAGATCTGCCCTTTTGACTTGTGACTATGACATGCCATAGCTCACATCCTAATATATTCCAAAAAGGATAAAAGTACATAAAGTAGAAAGCATGGACTTAAGACCTCAATGTACAGTTACCAAAAGCATGGACCTTTCACCAACTCATGTAAGTTGGTGACTTTACAGAGTAGCAGCGGAAAAGTGGTCCAGCTTTATGGTAAAGTACATCAGATAAAGGCATATATTTAAAAGTCTTAGGAAGAAATCCGTCTTCACTCTTTGAAGCTTTGGAAGACTTTGTCTTTTGGCTTCGGAAGATGTTGGTCTTGGCTTTGGAAGTTTTTTACACTTAGAATATTTCTTGTGCATGGTGTAAAACTTCCGAAGCATTTCAACTTCTGTTCTTTAGTGCATGCTTGCAGAGAGACATTGGATGTTTTGGCTGCATCAGACTTATAGGAATCCTTACAAACTCCCCCTAGGCTGATGCTACCAAAACATTTAGAAGATCTTCAGATGTATGTAGACTTCAGGAAAATGATGACCATACCCTTCTTCATGAGATGGTCAGGATCACTTAGACTCTCATAATATCTTCTCATCTCAAAGAGATCATGCAGAGATAAGTTGATTATGTCTTGCCATGTATAGACATTCTCAACACCTTGATCTCTGATCCCATGCCATCTCTCTGGATTAGTAATGAAGGTCCATGATAAGATGGGTGTCTCAGTTGCAAGAGGAGCCACTTGAATTGGAGTTGATTGGGCTGCCTCTTCATGCACTTCCTCAGGTTGATCTGACTCAGCCTGAGGTGTAGAGGTGGATGATTCAGGCTTTTTCTTCTTAGACTTTGGTTTGGAAGCCATCCTCTTCTTCCTCTTAGAAGACTTTAACTGAGAAGACTGGTCTGTAGCACCTTGTTGATCATCCTTGTCTTTCTCAGTTGGGTGTTCCTCCCTCACAGGTTCAGAAGGAGAGGGAGTTTGACCCTGCTGTGGATCAGAAGATGAAGCTTTCGGAGGCTCAGCAGGAGGTCCAGGTTGTGTTGTCTTTGATTGTTCAACCTTAACCTCCACTTCAGGTGGGATTTGACTTGGAGGAGAGTATAAGTCAATCAGCTCTCCACACTTGATCTTCTGCTTGATTACCCTGATATGCTCATCCATTATGGATAGAGACATAGGGCCAAGTCTCCTTCCGGAGAATCCATACAGTTTCAAGAAGCCCATCATCCTTTGTCTATCAGCAGACTTCTTCATACTCCTTTGGATGATAGCTCTTGACTTTGAAACATCTTCCCTCATCTTTCTTTTTGTTGCCTTTTGTTCTTTGAGCACTTGAAGTTCAAGCTGTTTGAGATACTCAAACTCAATGTACTCAAAGGTCAAGGGAAAAAGTGTAGATGCCTGGTAGAGACATGCGGCACTCAGGTAGTTGATCATGTTTTGTCTATCTGTTTCCATGTCTACCTGAGGTTCTTGTGTAGCAGCCACATCCTCTTGCACAGGACTTTCCTGAACTGGGGAGAGAGTTGGAGCATGCTTGTATAATTTTTTCTGTCTCTTCTCCTCTTTGAATTGGAGAAGTAATCTTGCATCCTATGCTTCCTTCATCTCTCTTGACACTTCCATGTCAGCCAGCTCATTTAATTGCTCTAAGGAAGAGATATAATCTCATCTATGTCATAGTTCCTGGTCTGCAGGTAAGTAATCCTGACTGCCCTCAACTCATCTTCTTGAGTGTTTGGTCTGGGGGAAGCCCTGATTGCAGCTTGCATAAAGCCTGAAGACCCAGAGGAACTTTCTCCCCTTAGCTTCCTCTTCCTCTCTCTCTCCTCCTCCTCAATTCTCCTCAGGAGTCAAAATCCTTTTCCCTTTGTCACCCACAGACCTTTGTGACTCAGGGTGGAGAGAGGTTTGTCCTTCATTGCTTGGTGTAGCATCCAAGCTCTTGCCAGAGAGAGGTTGTGAGACACCTTCACCAGCAGGTGTTTCACTGAGGGAATGAATTTCTAAAGCAGTTGTTGGTGTGACAGGGCTCTCAGGATCTATCACAGGGCCTTCAGCCAAGGTTTTCCCTTGAAGCTAATCTCAGGGTCTGCCTCAGCATCCAGTTGACCAATGACATTACCTGATTGCCTTTGTCTCCTTCCAAGGCTAAACTCTTCAGTAATTCTGTCTTAAACCCTGTGTGCTAACCTGTCAGCTTGTCTTGATTTGCTTGGGTTGACAAGTGGCATGTTGATCAGGTCAAGACATTCATAGTAGTCCAGGGTCTGAATATTGAACACTTCTTGCTGCCTTTGAACTCTGTGAAGAATGACGGATCTTCTATCAGCATCATACCTCCATCTAATAATGTAGTTTGAAGTTCCTTGAGGTGGAGATGACACAGCCCTTGGAATGCCTTCCTCAAAGAGACTCCTAATGATAGAGTCTATAATGTCCACATTAATGTGAACTTGAGGAAGTTGCTGAGTATGCACAGTTGCAAGTGAGGATGGTGGATTATCAATGTCCATACTCCCTGAAGAACTCCCAGGTTATGTGACTGTAATGACTTTCTCCCCCTTTTTGGTAGCATCACCCTCTTGTATAGGTGAGCTAGAGGTTAGGTCAATCACATTCACAGGTTCTTGTGTTCCTGTTTGAGCTCCTCTTAAAGGTCTCCCAGCTAGTTTTTCCCTGAGATAAGTTGCTGATCATTGACCCTATTATGAAGGGTAGTCACCTAAGATTCAAGGTGACTAACCTTAGAGACTAAATAGGAGCATGTTTTTGATAGTTTTTGCACCTTTAGTCTCATATTCCCCTCTTCTTCATCAGAAGAATCATTGGGGGATGAGATGATTGGACCAAAGTCCTCTCTCTCACCACCAGCATCAGGTTCTTGGCTGCTGGATTTCCTCTGCATATTGACATTCTTAGTTGAGGTGTCAATGGACTAAGTTGCCATGGTTGAGGTCTTAATGATGTAATCACTTGCAGAAGTGAGATCCTCTTCCATATGGATATCCTGAACAGGTTCAGAAGTATCCACCTCAGTTATGGGTGACTGATGTGGGCTAGACAAAGGAGACTCAGGAGTACTCATCTCTCTTTGAGTACGGAAAGAGTAGAGAGAATCATGGTACCCACTGAAACATAAGTCTTCATCAGTATAGAATGAGAGGTTGGGAATGGGTTGATTTAAGTCTAAAGGTTGGGGATGGTAATTGTCCCCTGAAGGTTGTTCACTTGAGTGTTGAGACTCAGAGTGAAGGCTTAAGGCAGTTGGGCTTGTGAGTTCATGAGGGTGAGCATGAGGAACCTCAGCCCTGATTGTTGAAGAGATGAGAGTGGTTTGCTCCTCAGGGGAAGTGGGAGCTCTAATGTCCACTTCCTCTTGTATGGGTGAGTATATGGGGGCCTGCATAGACTCAATAGCTTGAGCAGGGGTTCGTTTGGATTTTCTTTGGTAGGTGAGTTAACTTGGGGCCTTTTTGGTGGTTGATAGGTAGAAGGTGTGGGTTCAACACTAGCTTGTGTTGCTAGGTTGTCACCTTGAGCAATGAGCTCTAACATTTGTGGGACAAGGGCTGTTTCTACCCCTGAGAAGCCTACAGTTGGCTTCTTCATAATTTTAAAGATGTCGGGCTTCATCTGTCCCAATTTAAGAATATTATATGTTTCCCTCAACTGTGAGCCCATTTCACAGTTGAGAATGTGTTGCACATATCTACGAAACATGTAATACTCTAAGGAGTCCAAGTTAGCAAGCAAATTTGTATAAACAAATTGAGAGTACCTGAACTTGACCCCTTGAACCATTCCATGTACTATGAAGGAGAGATCCTCGGGAATCTGGTCCCACCCTTCATTCTTGTTTGACAAGCTATGGATAACCACATGAAGCAGGTATTTCCACTGGGATGAGACCTTTCCTTTCCTGAAGGTCTTTACAGAGAAATCTCCCTCATAGCCCATCTGCTCAAAGGAATGATTTACAGCTTCCTTTGGGAAGGACAACTCACCTTCTTCATCATCCAGCTGCAAGTGAGTGTTTATGATGGCCGGAGTGATGAAGATTGTCCTCCCTTGCACTGTGACAGACAGTGCCTTCTCCCCATCCATAATGACCTCTTGGCAGGTCTTCCAAAATTCAAGCAGATGATCCTCATACAGAGTAGGATCAATGGTTAGGGAGGTGAAGTAGTTTGATAGAGCTAAGAAACGGCAAATCTCTAACAAAATTTCATCTTTCTAAGAGCTTAACAGAGCAACTTGGTTATGTTGCGTGTGAAGTTGCATGGAGAAATCTGGGTTGTTTTTGAGGTTTAGGTTGGCCATTTTAGAAGCTTAAGGATGAAGAATGATGAAGAACAAAAGGTGGTTTGGGAGAATTTAGGTTTAAGGAATAGTGTAATTGAGGAAGATAGTGAAACAGGGGGGAACCATTGGGCATTTATGTGGAGAGGATTTGAGACAAAGTTAATGAAAGAGGATAAACTTTGAAATCCAGATGTTGGTCCCGCCTCTGAAAAGTAGTTTACTTTTGCCCAAAAAGTAGTTTTCTTGGAAGTCGAGACATCTTCCGAAGGTTATTTGCTTCGGAAGTTCTGAAGAAAAAGCTTCCGAAGTCAAATTGGCTTCGGAAGAGATTTCAACGGCTTTTTGAGAATTTTGCATCGGAAGAGAATTTACACTCAGAGATTTTTATTCTAAGAAGAATAAATACTTCCGAAGGTAAATTGTTTTCGGAAGAAACTTGTTCTTTGAAAACATACAAAGTACTTAAGTTAATTTTAAGCTTCGGAAGATATTTCAGAAATTTCTTCTGAAGGTAAAATCACTGAAGCAATTATTTGTTTACTAAGATATAAACTTCTTCCGAAGGTAATTTTGAATCTTCCGAAGAGATCAAGATTTTCAAAAATCTAAGAAAAGTTTTTTGAAAAGATTTTATTCCAAAGAAAACAAGGGCTTATGAAGGTGATATAATAGGCAACTTAGGACAAACAGGTTTTAGAAATAAATATGATTAAGTTTTAAGAAAAGCTATTCAAAGTTAATCATCCCAATAGCTGATACAAGATATTTAAATCTCTGCTCATCAAAAGCTTTGGTGAACAGATTAGCATATTGTTCATTTGTGTTAACTTTGACTAGTTCGATTAATCTCTTCAAAGTTATCTCTAATCAAATGATACATGATATTAATATGCTTTGTCCTTGAGTGCTCCACAAGATTCTTTGTGATGGAGATAGCACTATTGTTGTCTATGTGGATGGGAGTCTCTATAAAGTTAAATCCATAGTCCAGCATCTGATTATGAATCCAAAGCACTTGAGCACAACAACTTGCAGCAACAATGTATTCAGTCTCAGTAGTTGATGCAGACACACAGGATTGTTTCTTGCATTGCCAAGAGACTACTCTTCCACCAAGAAATTGACATCCCCCTGATGTAGACTTTGCAGTCATGTTGCAACCACCATAGTCACTATCTGTATAAGCATACAGATTAAAGTCAGAATTCTTTGGATACCAAAGGCCAAGTGATGGAGCACCTTTGAGATAAAATTCTTTTGACAGTGACCATGTGTGACATCTTGGGGTTGGCTTGATATCTTGCACAAATGCATGTAGCAAACATGATATCTGGCCTGCTAGCTGTAAGGTACATAAGAGACCCAATCATTGCCCTATAGAGATGTTCATCAACACACTCCCCCTCAAGATCAGGTCCAAGGGAGTGATTACTGGCTATGGGTGTCTTAGTAACCTTACAATCAGTCATGTTAAACCTTTTAAGTATGTCCTATACATACTTTTACTGACTTATGAAGATGCCATTGTCAACTTGCTTCACTTGAATTCCTAGAAAGAAATTGAGTTCCCCCATGGCACTCATTTCAAACCTGCCCTTCATCAGCTTCTCAAAGTCTTTATAGAGCTTTGGATTTGTTGACCCAAAGATAATGTCATCTACATATACTTGAACTAGCATTATGTCATTTCTTGTTCCTTTGATGAAGAGAGTTCCATCTATAGTACCTCTTTTGTAGCCATGTTGACAGAGATACTAAGATAGAGTCTCATACCACTTTCTTGGTGCTTGGTGCATCCCATAAAGAGCTTTATCAAGCCTGCAAACATAATCAAGATGATCAGGATCTGCAAACCCAGGTGGTTGTCTGACATACACCTCTTCACCAATCACCCCATAAAGAAAAGCACACTTGACATCAAGTTGGTAGACCTTGAAATTCTTGGATGCAACAAAAGCTAGGAATATTCTAACAGCTTCAAGTCTTGCCACAGGAGCAAAAACATCTGTGTAGTCAATTCCTTCTTCTTGAGTATATCCTTGAACAACTAGTCTTACCTTATTTTTTATGACAAGTCCTCTATCATCCTTCTTGTTCCTAAAAACCCATTTGCTTCCTATGGTAGTTTTCCCTTGAGGGAGAGGACATAGGTTCCAAACCTTTTGCCTTTTAATTGAAGCAGCTCCTCTTGCATAGCTTCAACCCAACTTCCGTTCTTTAGAGCCTCATCAATTTTCTTTGGCTCTATCTGGGACAAAAAACAAGAGTGAAGAGAAACATTTGCTTCATGGGTTTGTCCTCTTGTTCTCACCCTTGAATCAACATCTCCAATGATGTTTGTGGTAGGATGAGACTTGTGGATCCTTAGCTGAGGGATCACAGCAAGTTGCTTAGACAGATCTAGATTGACATGATCCAATGAGTGTGTGAAATCATTTATGTTGTCTTCAATGTAGTGGTTATCAGCATCAAGAAATTCTTGATCACTTTCACCACCACCATTTTCTCCAACATTTGAAGCTCCTTCTTCTGAGTTTTGTGCCTCTAAGCTAGAATTTGAAAGAACCCCAGAAGCATCAGCAGGATTTGTCATTGATGTGCTGGTAGAAGCTTCATTTGCAGGAATGGTTACCACTGGAGCTGAAGATGTGTAACTTGAAGGTCTTCTGAGCTCAAATCTTGGGTCTGGATCACCTGTTGGTAATGTATCTGTAGATCCTGAAGCATTCTCACAAGATTTGTTAAGACAGTTGGTAACTAAATCAAGATCAAATAGCCAATCCGGACCAGAACCTTTCACACTGGGAGTGTGCTCATTGAAAGTCACATTGGCTGACTCCTCAACTACTCTAGTTCTGAGATTGTATACTCTATAAGCTTTAGCTTGAGAAGAGTATCCAATAAAGTGTCCATCATCTGATTTCTCAACAAACTTGGCAATTTGATCATTGGTATTCAAGATGGTATTAAAGATTGCACATAGTAAGCAGTGTTCACTGCCTCTGCATAGAAGGTTATGGGCAGTTTAGAGTCTGACAACATAGTTCTTGCAGCTTCAATTAGTCTCCTGTTTCTCCTCTCAGCAACACCATTTTGCTGAGGAGTCCTGGGAGAACTATATTTTCTTGTAATACCTTTTTCATCACAAAATGAATCGAGGATTTGATTCTTGAATTCAGTTCCTTGATCACGTCTTATGGTTTTGACCTTGTGATCACATTAATTCTCAATCTTTAAGTTGAAATTCTTCACAATCTCAGGAGTCTCATCCTTTGTTCTAAGAAAGAAGACACAAGTGAATCTTGTAAAATCATCTGTGATCACCAAACAATAAGAGGTCCTTCCTAGACTCATTACACTGGTAGGGCCAAAGAGATACATATGTAATAAGTGTAGGGGATTAATGATGGTGTTTCTTTCCTTTAGCTTGTGAGATACCTTGTGTTGCTTCCTTTTTAGGCATGCAACACAGTGGTCATCACTTGTAAACTCTTTCTTTGGTATTCCAGTTACCAAATCATTATTAATTAATTTACTCATGTTTTTAAAGTTTACATGGCACATTCATTTATGCCAGAGGAAAGATTCATCATTATTTGTTTTAGATAGAAAGCATGAAACTTCTCTTGAGGGAGATGTTTCTTGCAAGTCCATCTTGTACATGTTTCCTTTGCTGGGGGCTCTGAGCAAGATGTGCTCATGAGGAATGACCACCCCGGGCCTGAGAACAATGCACTCATGCTCAGTAAAGAGTATGTTATGACTCTAATCACAAAATTAGGATACACTCGGAAGATTGTACCCAAGCTTCTTGACAAAGTTTACCTTCTCAATACTGAGCTTACCATTTGTGACTTTGCCCCTTCCAGTAATGTAACCTCCTGCATCTCCTACAAAAGCAACTGGACCTCCATCAATTCTTTCAAACTTTTGGAGTAGTGACCTATTGCCTGTCATGTGCCTGGAACTGCCACTATCAATGATCCATACATTTCTGTTTGTCTTAAGGCTTCCCTGTACAAAAGAGATGATTAGTTACATCTGGAAACCCAAGCCTCATTGGTCTTTGGCTCATCAAAAGAAGTTGAAGACAATGCAATAGTAATTGATCCTATAGTCATGCTAGAAGGACCATTTGCTGATGTTGATGAAGAACTTTCAGCCACTTGGTCTTTCTTTGACTTCCATACCACCTTTGGAAGCTTAGACTTGACCTTCAATACTTTGGAAGTTTTGATGACTTCAAAAGTTTTGATGACTGGCCCTTCCAAAGATCTTGCTTTCACTGTAGCAGGCTTCAGTGCTTCAGAAGTATTCCTTTCTTTCGAGACTAAATTTTCTTCCGAAGGCAAGTTTCCACTTGTCTTCTTCTTCATTTTGAAGCTTTCGAAGGAAACAGATTTTCCTTCCGAAGCTTGCTTCTTCTTCTCCAAACTCTTAGAAGTTTCTTTTAGGTCATATGGAGAGTACTCCTTGGATTGTAGACACAATCCTTAGCAAGATGAGAAGTACTCCCACACATAACACAGTCCATTTTCTTCCTTCTAGGAGTTCTTCTTTATGAACAAGGCCGAACTTGATCACTTTCCTTCTCCATCTTCGTTTTTGCAGATGCTGTGGCAATTCTTGTGGGGTTAGAACTACCTTTGGATTTGGATGGTTCAGGTTGTACAGCAGCAATACACAACTGATCAGCCTTCTTCTTGATGATGGGATGATTTGGACATGAACTAAAACTCTTGTTGATGGAGTTCAAGTTTGTGTCTTCAGCCTTTACCACTTCAAATCCTGCAGAGATGAAGACTTGTTTCTGTGCAGAATTGAAGGTGGCCTTGATCTCTTGAGCCCTTTTGGACTTTCTTTTGGCCTTCCTGATCAAGTTCTTTCTTCTTCACTTGGTCATCCCAACAGCTTTGCTCTCCTCAGAGGGATGGTGACCCTTCTTAGAATGCTCTTCTTCATTCTTCTCAGAGCCATTCTCCACCATCTCCTCTTCATCTTCTTCAGTCACAAGATCTATGATGGGAAGCTCATCTTCACAAATTCCACACCTAGGAGATCTTACAGACAAGATTGTGTGTGGAGGAGCTATATCACAAGATCCTAGTCCCTGCTTATTTTGATAACAAACTTTTGCATGCAAGGATGAGGATATTATGTTCTTGAAGGTCTTTTCTTCAAGAACACATTTTTCTACATTGGCTTTGCTGATCACAAGCTCACCCTGGCATTCAGTTAATTTAGTAATGAGATCTTTGATCTAAGTCCTGTAGTTTGTATGCTCATGTTTAAGAGTTGAAATGGTTTTCTCTAAGTCCTCTATCTTTAGTTTATAATCATTTTCAGCTCTTTTAAAATCAGCTTTTAAAATATTTAAGGACTCAAGGTCAGATCTCATTTCTAAATTATAGGACCTGTATCTATTAACTTTAGCAATGCATTCAGGAGTACAAATATGTTCCAATACCTTGGCTTCATCGTGGTCTGCCATGAGTGCTTGGTTTGGAGATGCATCTTCTACTTGACAGCTCCAGTCAAAGCTTCCTTCTTCAACAGCAACTGTAGCTTGCTGCTTTGGCTTCTCATTTTGGGGGCTTTCTCAGTGTAGTTTGGTCTAGTTTGTGCTTGGCCACCATTTGTCCTTGGTGTCTTACACTCTCTTGCAAAGTGTCCCATCTGGTTACAGTTTTAACACTTTACTTTGCTTTTGTCCAGCCCAAACTTTCCACTGGTTGCATTGCTTGGAAACTTTCTCCCTGTCCTCTTGTAGAACTTCTTGGCTCTATGAGTGACAAGAGCCATCTGCTGGACTATCTCCATGTACTCCAGATCATCTGGATGGATACATTCCAAATCTTTAAGAGTGAAGATAAAGCTGCCTGAAGTTTCATCAGCAGAGACAAAGGCATGAGAACAACTTGTCTCTTGGAAAGGACTTCCTTGAGTGTAGCTTTCCCCTGAAGTCTCTTGGAAGGTGATGAAAGGGCCCTTTTGTGAGTTGTCATGGAAGCATATAAGATGATGTTGTGGTTCAATGCTTTCCCTTTCTATCACAAGGAGGGCTGAAATCAGTTGATTGCTGGAGTTACCAGATGAGTTTTGCATGTTCATCTCCATCTGGTAGCCACTAAGAATACCATACAACTCTGTGAGAGTAAGAGTCTTAAGGTTCTTAGTCCTCTTGATAACAACACAATAATGTGTCCATTGTCTAGGAAGAGAGGACATAAACTTCCTTACAATGTCCCTGTTCTCAAGAGTTACTCCAACATCCATTAGAGTATCCACAATCTCAACATACCTAAAGTACTGTTGAGTCATGGTTTCACCTGCTTGAAGGTGAAGTTTTCAAACTGCTGCTTCAGGAGATCCTTCTTGTTCTCCTTTGCTTCAGTAGACCCCTCATACATTACCTTCAGTGCTTCCCATAGTTGCTTGGCAGTTTTGCACTTCTTGACGCCTCTGTAGATGGAGTTTGGAAGAGCAGTTTGAAGGGCTGTCATGGCTTTCTGATCAATCTCTATTCTCTTTCTATCTGCTTCAAAGTAATCAGCCACAGCCTTAGGAATCATACCACCACCAGTAGCAGAAGTGGTGCTTGGTATGCACGGTCCTTCAACAACAGAGTCCCACATCCTGGAGTCTTGAGACTTGATGAAGCCTTCCATTCTTTGACACCAAGTATCAAAGTCTTCAGGAGTGATCAGTGGAGACTTTGTCATAGTTCCCATTTCCATATCAGCTTTGGTTATAGCTGCCATTTGAGTTGTTAAGTATTTTGTGTGTGAGGGATCTTAAGATGGTGAGATCTTATATCAAGAGCCTGAAATGCTCTGATACCAAATGCAGGACCGGTGAAGGGTATGCACTTACAACACAACAACACAATGAGGAGAGTTGCTTAGAACACTTAACAGATCAAATAGGGAACTGGTTAACTTGATAAATGAAAGATGCTAAGAACACAAGTAAATGTGAGACAGAACAAGATTGCAAAATTACACAAGTATTTGGTTTTCAAGAATGCTTTATATTGCTTCTCACGTTCTATTACAAGTTACAAAGCATCGATGGAAAGTTACAAGTACTTGAAATACTTTATACTACATCCTACAGCTGGCCATACTTTGAAGGCCAGCTGGATACAATTGACTAGACAACTACAAAAGTAAATGTAGAGTCAAAAGGTAGATCTGCCCTTTTGACTTGTGACTATGACATGCCATAGCTTACATTCTAATATATTACAAAAAGGATAAAAGTACATAAAGTAGAAAGCATGGACTCAAGACCTCAATGTACAGTTACCAAAAGCATGGACCTTTCACCAACTCATGTAAGTTGGTGACTTTATAGAGTAGCAGCGGAAAGGTGGTCCAGCTTTATGGTAAAGTACATTAGATAAAGGCATATCTCTAAAAGTCTTCGGAAGAAATCTGTCTTCACTCTTTGGCTTCGGAAGACTTTGTCTTTAAATCTTCGGAAGACATCACTTTTGGTTTCGGAAGATGTTGGTCTTGGCTTCGGAAGTTTTTTACACTTAGAATATTTCTAGTGCATGGTGTAAAACTTCCGAAGCATTTCTACTTTTGTTCTTTAGTGCATGCTTGCAGAGAGACT
The DNA here is from genome assembly GCA_025215565.1 of Flaveria ramosissima. NCBI lineage: Eukaryota > Viridiplantae > Streptophyta > Magnoliopsida > Asterales > Asteraceae > Flaveria > Flaveria ramosissima. The sequence continues at coordinate 32,235,589 of CM046043.1, read as the reverse complement.
TTGGATGTTTTGGCTGCATCAGGCTTATAGGAATCCTTACAACTTTGGCTACCTTTGTATGGGAATCTAAGAGACTTGGTTATGAGTGAAGCACAGAAGTCTAAGTATTCTATACACCCTAGTAGTGACAAAATGTATCATGACTTGAAGGCGCACTATTGGTGTCTTATTATGAAGGTAGATATAGCTACATATGTGAGCAAGTATTTGACCTGTTCTAAAGTTAAAGTGGAATATCAGAAGCCCTCTGGGTTACTTCAACAACCTGAGATCCCTTTATGGAAGTGGGAACACATTTCTATGGATTTTATTACTAAGTTACCCAGGACTCCTAGTGGTTATGATACTATATGTGTGATCGTGGATCGACTCACTAAGTCAAATCACTTCTTGGCGATCAAGGAGACTCACAAAATGCACAAGTTAACCCGAATTTACCTGAAGGAGGTAGTTTCGAGACATGGTGTGCCGATCTCTTTCATATCTAATCGTGATGCTCGTTTTACGTCTCATTTCTGGCAGTCATTACAGAAATCTTTGGGTACGCGTCTAGATATAAGCACTGCCTATCATCCACAGACCGATGGGCTAAGCGAGCGTACTATTCGAACTTTGGAAGATATGTTACGAGTTTTCTTGATTGATTTCGGGAACAATTTGGAAGTTCATCTACCGTTGGTCGAGTTTTCGTACAACAACAGTTATCACACTAACATCATGGCAGCACCATTTGAGGCGTTGTAGGGGCGAAAGGGTAGATTACCGGTCTGTTAGGCGGAGGTTGGTGATAGTCAGCTGACTGGCCCTGAATTGGTGCACGAGACTACCGAGAAGATCGAACAGATACGGAACCGTATGGCTGCAGCACAAGATCGACAAAAGAGCTATGCGGACAAGCGACGGAAACCCTTGGAGTTTCAATTCAGTGACAAAGTTTTGCTGAAGTCTCATCGTAGAAAGGTGTGATTCAGTTCGGCAAAAGAGGCAAGCTTAATCCGAGATACGTTGGACCATTTGAGATTCTGGAAAGAATAGGTCCGGTGGCGTATCAATTGGACCTGCCTGATTCACTAAGTGGTGTTCACAATGTATTTCACGTCTCAAATCCGAAGAAGTGTTTATTTGACGAGACACTGGTTGTACCACTCGTGGAAGTACAAGTAGATGACCAGTTATGCTTTGTTGAAGAACCGTTTGAGGTAATAGATCGTGAGGTCAAGACTCTTAAGCAAAGTAAGATACCTAGAGTCAAAGTTTGTTGGAACTCAAGACGTGGACCGGAATTCACGTGGGAACGCGAGGATAAGATGAAGCTTAAGTATCCTCATTTATTTGAAACGACAACAACATCCGGGGAAGGTACTAATTAAATTTCGGGACAAAATTTCTTTCAACATGGGGATGATGTGACAACTCATTCAATTTCATTATGCCAATGCAGTAAACCAGTGATGTAACACAACCATGTAACACAATTTTCGGGACGAAAATTCTTTCAACATGGGATAATGTGAAATCCATTAATTTTCCGTTACCAAACTCTATTAGTTTCGTTAGGTCTTGCATTGTCACACCCCGGGCCCAGGTAGGGTGGGACGTCACAGACTAGCAACAATATATGGCAGCGGAAACAAACAATTACAAGAGCTCAAAGGAGAGAATATCACATGGCATTAATGTTTTAAAAAGATACCGGGGCTAGAAACAAATCAAGCCCCCAAATAAGTTTTACAATCACCCATAAAAATAAATTGTACTTGTTCAAGACAAACATGAAATTGTTCAATTGGTTCATTAAGTAAAATATGCCAATGCCATGATCGCGGGGATATGTTTAGGTCTTCACAACAGCTAGGAAATCTTCATACTTTACCTGAAACATGCTCAAAAGAAATTTGTGTCAACTAAAAAGTTGGTGAATTCAAGTGCTTAAAGTTTAAAAACAAAAGGACTTATCAAATCCTTCTTTGATTAAAAAGAAAATAATCATTGATTAAACATCATGGAAAAAAAATCATAATCAACCCTGCACTCAGTCCCGGTTAGCCTCTTCTAAAATTGTTTTTAACCGGATATTCCCGAAGGAAGAACTGAGCCCCAAACCAGTGAACCCTACCTGCCCGGATGGTTCACCATAGTTTCTTAACAAAACTTGTTACATGCCACAAATGACCCTTTAGGATCTCAGTGGGTACCCTTCCTGGAATGGAAGCCACTGTGTGTGGGGGATTCCCCAAATAGATCTATTCATATAAAACAAGCGGTACACGAAAGAATTAATGATCATGACATAAGTATCAGCAGGTAATCCATAAATCCCACATACAATCATCAAGTAAAGCATAATTATAGTTCATAAACAACAGAGCATGTTTCATCCCAAAACAATAGTAAAAAGGGGGATCACCAGAACTCACCTTAGGTTTCAAGTAAAAAAGTCTCTTGGTGTGCCGGGAGTGTCTCAAGTCTAGCACCCTAACATGTACATATTAAGTAATAAGCTACTGCCCTAAACTCATTTAAGGTGCAACAATAGTGTCAAGAGTTTAGCTATTGGGTAAGGCTTTGATTTCGTGAAGGTTTGTATAAAAAGTTTCCTTTTATGGCAGGTCAAGGTTTCTTCATGAAAATTGGGATATTTACCTCATTAGGTTAAGTATATTAAGAAATTTTTTTGTTCAAGTGATTATTAGCTTCCTGAAGCCGATTATTAAGTTTGGTAAAATTTTACAGTTTAGTCCCTCAAGTTTCAAAATTGACAATTTCTACCCTCAAGTTTGGTTTCTTGTCCTTTATGACACTTAAGACCAAAAATCAGGTTCTTAGAGTAAAATTATACTTATTATAGAGTAAGTGTTTCGCAATTTTAGTTTACGGGTCCGATTTTTAAAAACTATGCGTTTACGCTCCCGGTTGCGGTAAAAGCCGGAGAGTTTTAACCGTAAATTTAGGGTTTTCATAAATTTGAGTCTTGGACCAGTAGGTATTTTCTAAGTCCTTAGATTGAGAATTTTGTCCTTTAATAGTTGAAAATCTCGTTTTTACGTTTGACCCGTTAAAACGCGGTTTTGACCGTATTTGACCATTTAAAGCTTGTTTGACCAATTTTTCAAATCCTTTAAGTCTTTTTATTACTTAACTTACTGAAATCATATGATTTTTATAAATCTTAGCTTTGAACTCCATTTTTATGGATTTTTCTCAAAAACGATGCTCGGTTAGTACCCGTTTTTAGTTAAAACGTCTTTTATTCGTCCTTTGACCATTTAAATTACCCATTGACTCCAGAACACTTTATTTATTATTTTTAAGCCTGGAATACTTTTCAAGAGTGTTAAATCCATGTTTTTACTATTTTTAAGGTCGTTTAACCATGTTTCGGGTCCCGAAATTAACCAAAATAGGTCTAATCTTAACATGTCCATAATTTCCAGAGATTAACCACTTGTCACAACCTTAATATTCAACAAAACATTCTGAAATTAAGTCCAAACTCAAGGTTAGGTTTCCCATCACAACAATGAGTCATTAACTTAGTGACTTAGCCATAACTAACCATAACACATGTGTAAATCATTGCAACTTGTAGTTAAACCTTGTTAGGACCTGGTATTTGAACGAAATACCGAGTGATTAGCGTGTAAACCAGATCAAATAGTGCGGAATCCTATTTGATTGGCGATCCAATCAGTGAGAACACACGAAGAATCAATAAAGAATTGAAACTAACGTTAGAAATCGATTGGGAATCGATCTAATGTGTTCTATGAACTTGGAGAACGAATTGGGAGGCTTCTAGACGGCTAGGGTACGTCTGGAGTCGTAATAGAATGAATGCTTACGTTTTAACACGAATTGGGTTGTATTTATAGGTTAGTATCGTTCATTCGGGCGAGTGGACCATAAGTATCGTTCAGTCGTGCGATTGAACCATGCGGTTGATTCAACCGCACGACTGAGTGTTCAGTCGTGCGAATGAGCCAATCTTATGTGTCAATCATACGACTGATCAAGTCTCCTGGTTCAGTCGTGAGACTGAGTCAATCGTATGAAGTTATTCATGCGTGTGGTCCATTCGCATGGGCCATTCGCATGAGAACTTCATTATGTTAAGTTTGAATGTATTAATTAATATAACATGATGTGTAATCATTCAAACAACCATAAACCTAATTAACCAATTCAACATCGACTCATTAATGAAATATTAGACATTACACTACACAAACAATCAATATCATTTCATTAATCATTTCAAATTACATTAGAATCAGATAAACAAGATCTATTACATTTCATATCATGATCTAGGGACATACATGTATCAACAAACTCCCCCTTGGACCTAGATCTCTCTAATGTCTTGTTTTTTGCATCACCTCCTCATATTTCTTGTACTTGTCCTCTTTTGTGACTCCAGCGTGAATCTCAAACGCGAAGCAGAGTCGTATGGCATTCTGGAACTGGAGGGCTTGTACAATATCCTGCGTATCATAGAACAGTGGCCACTTGTATAGCGTATAGACATCATTGGCTGACAAGTTGGTAAGCCACATTAGGTCGAATACCCTGATCGTATCCATTTGGCCCTCTTTGTTTAGGACTATGACCGCTTCTGCTGTTCTCCAATCGTAGTACCACCACTTAAAGTGTGGAGTGAAGTCCTCTGGCATTTCCCTGAGCGGGATTCTTGACATTGTGCGCGGAGGACTCCACTTCAACACTATCTTTGGCTTTCCAGTAATGGCATCAACCTCAGACCTTCTGATATACCTTGTAGGCTGTTGTGGTCTGAAGTTAACCCACCTGGTGTGATACTCCTTCTTTAGGGAAGCCTCAAACCAGCCTGACATCTTCCTCGGGTCAGCATACAAAAGCTTTAGTCTGGCCAGCTGGTTGAGGTCAAAACCTGGTAGAGTCTTCAAATCATGTGGGAATCTGAAGTACTCTATGCCCATTTCTCTCTTAACGGCATATACGTTAAGATCCTCAAAATACGCCCACGATATGATCCTGCCAGACACCTTATGATGTTTCTTGACTCTGTAGAGTTTGGTGTAGGCATCCTGTTTCGATGCAATGCGTTGGGCTCTAACTTCTTCAAAACACGCAGCCCACTCAGCCTTTCGGATATCGACATCATCATTTGAGGCTTGGGCCGTTCCCTCTGTTTTCTCTGATTCTTGCTCCATCTTGTCTAACACCTCAAAAGTATCGCTGACGAGGGATTCACCCAGATTGGGGACCACATTTCCGTCATTGTCAGCATACTGAGGGTAGTGCTCGGCAGTGACATCGTCAATCTCAATTTCATCAACATCGTTGAGCTCTTCGTCACTGGTCGAGTCGCATGTCGGAGCATCCTTCACTATCTCATCTGGATTGAGCTTGAAGATCTCTGCGAGTTGCTCGTTTGATAGGTCGTGAATTATTTCCCCTTCTTTAGGGGTATAACTCACCGACCTCCTTACGATCCCTTGCAGATCAAGAATCATTGTTAACTGAGTCTTGACCTGCTGAAGGGGAGCAACATCAAACTCATCCCTTTAGTAATTTGGATCTGTTTGATTTAAACATTTAAAACATCAACCATTAGTAATTAATCAAAACAGAAATGCATTAAACTTAATATAAACATTGAATACATAGGTTTAAATACATGATTCAAATACAAAAGTAATTAAATACATAAACATCTAATCTTTACTTTTGTCCTGGATCATCGGCTCGTCACTTGGTGGAGCAGAGGAAGAAGCTGGTTGGTCTTGTCTGTTCTTGGACCTCCTCTCTTGACCTTGAGCAGAGGCCGATGCAGCTGCATCCCCTCCCTCTGCATCATCATCTCCATCCTTCTCCTCTGTCCTTTCTTCATCAGTCCCCTCATCCTCCTCTGTCTCATCCTCATCATCGTCTTCATCATCATCATCACCATCATCTCCGTCTCCCTCTTTGATCTTCAAGGGCTCCTCCTTAGATCCCTTTAGCTTTAACATGATCGTCTTCTTCGCCTCCTCCAACTGCTCTATCTTCTTGTTTGATGTGACACTATGTGCTTGGAGTTGGGCTATCTCATGGCTCTGAGCAGCCATCAGTTGGGCCTGCTCCTCTATCACTCGAGCCTGCTCTGCAATCTAGTGAGACTGTGCAGCAGTCAGGTCAGCAAGCTAACGGATCTGTGCCGACTTCTCTTCGTCCGCAGCTAATAAGCGCATCACCATCCTGTTGAGCGCAGACAGCTGTTCCTCTACCCCAATTGGAGGTAGAGGTGATCCATAAGCATGAGAGGGATGGGCTGAGGGTCCAGCTTGGTGGGTAGTAGTGGTGGTGGTGGCTGTAGTGAAGATGGGGCTGGGTCTGTGAAATGGTGGAGGTGATGTGGGAGTGAAAGATATGGTGGTAGATGGCATCTGTACAATGGTGGGAGGTGTGGAGGTAGTAGTAGTAGCTGTGGTGGCTGTGGTGGCTGTGGTGGCTGTGGTGGTGGATGGTATGGCTGTGGAAGTGGTAGTGGTGGTAGCAGTAGTAGTGGCTGTGGTGGTAACGAAGGTCAACCGTCTCTTCTTCTTCTTCTGACCATGGGGCTGAGCCATCCTTTTCCTCCTCGTTCCCGTCGAGGTGGATGCTCCCCCTACAACCCGGCTAGCTGACTCCGGTGCATAACTCGGATCAGTAGCTGTCTCTCCTGAGTCTTTTGGGCGTTCACCAACCGCCCTTAGCCCATATTCTGTGGGAAAAACCTTGCTTCCCACAGTTCTTGTCAGGGGCTCCTCATCCGACTCCTCTTCCTCCTCACCAAGAACAAAGTCCTGATGGAAACCAGCAGACTCGGCTATGTCTCCAGCTGGGGCGGACACTGGAGGTATAACATCAGAAACTGTGCCTCTCGGTGGAGTAGGCATATCATCCCCAGCGTCCCCACTGTCGTCATCATCAGAATCATGCTCTGGGAGCAGTAGCCTCTCGTCATCTGAATCACTATCATCATGACGCCACTTGCGTCTCCCCGGCGCCACATATCTCTCATTGGCCAAATGGCCAATCAACCTCTTCACCTGGGGCTTCACCTGCTTGCCCCTATACACCCTCATACGACCCCAGGTCATGTCATCCATAATCTCCAGTGCCACAGCATCATGGCTCTCCTTGGGAAGTAACGGCAGCTTCTCGTTGAAGATCAGCTGCAGAAACCTAGGGTACATGCAAAACCCCTCCTTCCCCTTAGCCTCCAAGTTCTCCACCAGATAAGAAAAGATCATACTAGAAAAGCTGAAAGGGTGGTCAGCACCAGTGCCACGTAGGCATTCTGAATCTGGTCTGATAGGTCGTCGAACCCATCCCTCCTCGTAGCAATACACTTTAGGATCACATGCGCCAAGTACTTGTAATGGGGGCACAAGTTGCTCTTGTTGAGCACACAAGTTGCTCTCACAGTCAGTGGATGTAATCTGGTGGGGTGATCCGTATCATCTCCAAACTCAAGAACTCTCTGGATATCAGCAGCTGTAACCTCAATATCATGACCCAGAATGGAGCTCCGTATACTGTACGGCTCACGAGAGCGATCAACTGAGGCATTCTCCCAGAATGCCTGGTGTAATGACCTGTAGGGCGTGCAAGGTGTAGATATGGCCTTATGTATCCGAGACCGTCTAAGGAAAGCTATAATCTCTGTAAACTCGGCCCTGTTCCGAGTAGTATGATCCAAGTGAGCACATATGTTGTGCTTTGGATTAATGGACCATCTATCCGCCATTTGCCTGAAACACAAGACACAGAACCATTAGTACATAATACATCAAAATTCAGTTCTAAGTGTAATGTTTAAATTCATTCTGATTCATTCGTGCGAATGAATCATGCGACTGAAGTCAGTCGGTTGTCCTTTCATGTGACTGAGCTCATTCGGTTGAATGTGACATGCGACTGAGTTCAATCTGCTGATTGAGTCTGCGATTGGTTCATTCGGCCGACTGAGCTCATTCGCATGGTTCATTCGGCCGATTGACCCAATCGCAAGATTCAATCGTGCGATTGGAGTTCATCCGGACGACCAGTCGCCTGTCTCACTGTTCAGTCGCCTTTGATTCGAATCTTGATCAAAGCAAGTGATTTAACATGGGTTACCGGTTCAATAGACTCGCCATCTTGTTACTAATAACCTATTAAACTTAATTTAAACATTTTGCATAGTTTAGGTAGGTTATTAGGTCATTTTTCAGTTCGTTTCTTGTGTTCATTCGAACATCGCGAAATTAGGGTTCCATTCATCCGTTTTCGGTGAGTTTTAACTTCAATCTACCTGTATAAACACCAGCGAACGTCAGTGAATCAACAACAAGATGAAAACAGGATCTACAGAGAATTTGGTAGAGTAACGGTACAGAATGCGATTTGGGAGCGATTGGGGGTGATGAGTGAAATGCGATCGACTGTGGCCCTTTAAATACTGAAACTGAGTTCAATCGGCCGACTGGCCTCATTCGCTCAGTTCATTCGGGCGACTGAGCCTCAATCGTGCGATTGGCCCAGTCAGTCGCATGCAGTTGGCCGACTGAGGTTCAGTCGGTCGACTGACTCAATCGTGCCCTTTCATTCGCACCTTCAGTTAACCGACTGAGTCTCAGTCGGTCGACTGATTCATTCGCCCCCTTCCATTCGGTCGAATGGATCATTCTGATAAGCCATTCGGGTGAATGGCTCAATCTCATGTCCAGTCGTGTGAATGGGAGCCATTTCGCATGGTTGGTCCATACTCATGGTCCAATCGTGCGAATGGGTCACACTTAGTAAATTTTTTGCCATTTTGAACATTTTACATTTAAATCCCTTTTAACTTTTGAGATTAACATTATGAGCATTTGATCATCTCAGACATGATCATTTTAACTTGAAAACTTTTTGATCACCTCAGACGTGATCCTTTTAAACAATTTTAGTCACCTCAGATGTGACCCTTTTAAACACCATGTCACCTTAGACGTGACTCTTTTAAACTTTGAAAACACATGTGGTCATCTCAGACATGACCCTTTTTGTGCATTTATCCCATACTGAATTTTATAATGTAGTCCGACTAACAAACAAACTAAAATGACTAAATAAATTAGAAGATTTAAACTAAAGTACAAAAATGAAACTTGTTTTTGGCTTTTTGTGAGAGATAAATCCTAAGATAGAAATCTACTGGATTTCGTTCCGGAATAGACAGCTTCAACTTAGATTGACCACACCTGGACCAATTCAATTTTGGAATCATACAGGCAAGTCAAATCATTTGAGACTTGTTATCAAAATCTTTTGATGCTCAATTCTTGGTTTTCATCCAGAGTCGTTAGCAAGTTTAGGAAATCATAATGGAACTATTAGATTCCCACATTGATTTGAACTTTCAAGAATTGCAGCCACAATGATTGTCAATATGTTTGTCCTCTTAAATCCATACACAGACTTTTGACACAGACTGGTGATAGTTTTAGGTTTAATTATTTCAACTAACATTGGTGGATCCCACACTTATATGGTAATCAACATTCCTCAGGAGCTTTTGAGCGGTCTACGGGTATTTTTACAAGAAGAGACTATTCTTAGAGCTTTCAAAGAGAAGCCAATCCTCAGGTCAGTGCCATCGCACAGCAGAGAGGCGGCAAACAACAATGAATTCTAGAATATCTAGGTTATGCTTATCCTCAGGTCAGTGCCATCGCATAGCAGAGAGGCACACAACCTATCTAGAGCAGCTTAATTTTATTTTGCACAAAATGCACCAACAACATAAGTCATTAGCTTGATAGCATTTGTCTTTCATTTTTTTTTCTTGCTTTGCTCTATTTATGGTCATCCGCACACATTCGTGGCGTTTACATGCTCATTACCCCTTATTGGAATATTGTTGATTGTGTTAACCAGTGATAAGATGGAAGCCCACAGTCAGTTGAACAACTTAGTTTGATCTTGAGATCACCATTCAGGTCTAATCATCTATTGTGTTGAATCTACCGACATATCATTTGTGGTCTAGCAACCTCTAGGTCTACTCTCGTTGTGTTACCTTAGGAGTTACCAGTTTTTCTATCATCTTCCCTTTTATATTGCTTAGACTACACAGACTTATACTTTGAATTTTTGCATCTTTTCTAAATTAAATTTTTAAAGTCCCTCTTGATTTGTTCCTGTGTACTATCATTTTCCAAAGGGTTTGAATCGGTATCACAGATACTATCATTTGTTCCTGTGTACGATCTTACCACTCCTTCTCCCTTATTTTTTTTAATGTTACTTGCTGACTTATTCTCCCCCTAAAATACTAAAATCATAACTGGTTTAATTATTTTAGGATTTTAATAACCAGCAAAATAACATGAGTTTAATTTAAATAGACTAAAAAAAATAAGGAAAATAAAATAAAATAAAATTTAACTAAACTACATCGGACTACACATGATCATCGTCAGGAATAACATCACTTTTCTTTTTAACGCCGTTGACCTCTAACAAATATTGAAACCGTGGTTTATCAAAAGCTTTAGTATAGAGGTCAGCGCGTTGAAAATCAGTATTAATTTTTACCACATCAATTAAGTTCTTTTCAAAACAGTCTCTTATGAAATGGTATTTAATACCGATATGTTTGGTCTTAGGATGTTGGACCGGATTTTTAGTTACTGCAATTGCAGCAGAGTTATCAACAAAAATAGGAGTAGAAGAAAACTTTAAACCGTAATCCCGCATTTGCTGTTGAATCCAGATGATTTGTGAACAGCAACTTGCAGCAGCAACGTATTCGGCTTCACAGGTTGACAATGCAACCGATGTCTGCTTCTTACACTGCCAGGTAACTAATCTTCTCCCAAAGAATTGACACCCTGCTGATGTAGACTTGTAGTTCATCTTGCAGCCCCCGTAATCCGAGTCACTATACGCCGTGAGCTCAAAGTCATCATCATGAGGATACCACAACCCAAGTGTGGGTGTACCCTTCAGATAACAAAATATCCTCTTGACCCCGATCAGATGGTTGACCTTAGGCTTAGCCTGATATCTAGAACATAAACATGTAGCATACATGATATAAGGTCTTGAGGCAGTGAGATACATGAGGGATCCAATCATTCCTTGGTACATTGTGGCGTCCACTAGATCTCCATTTTCATCAGGTGTGATATCATGATTCGTAGCAAGTGGAGTCCCAGCAGCAGAAGCATTCTCCATGTCAAAACGACTGAGAATGTCTCCTACATACTTGGTCTGATGTAGAAAGATCCCATTTGGTGTCTGATCCACCTGTAACCCGAGAAAGAACTTCATCTCCCCCATAGCACTCATCTCAAACTCTTTCTTCATAACTGCTTCAAACTCTTTGCATAACTCTTCGTTCTTTGAACCGAAGATTATGTCATCGACATAGATCTGTACTAGCAGTAGGTCGACATCTTTTTCTTTGATGAACAGCATGCAGTCAATGACTCCCCTGCGAAAGCCGTGTTTCACAAGATGAGTCTAGAGTTTTTCATACCAGGCTCCTGGAGCTTGGTGAAGCCCGTATAAAGCCTTGTCGAGTTTTAAACTCTATCCCGATGATAAGGATCTTCAAATCCCTCGGGTTGACTGACATAGACTGTTTCTCTGATTTCTCCATGAAGGAATGCACTCTTCACATCTAATTGGTAGACTTTAATCTTCATGTACGATGCATAGGCAAGGAAGATACGAATGGCTTCCATCCTTGCCACGGGTGCAAACACTTCATTGTAGTCAATTCCCTCGACTTGGCGAAATCCCTGAACCACCAATCGAGCTTTGTTCCTGATAATGACCCCTTGGTCATCCTTCTTGCATTTCAAGACCCATTTGGTGCCAATGACCTTAGCACCTTTAGGTCTATCAACCAGAGTCCATACACCTAACTTCTTGAACTGAAGAAGTTCTTCTTGCATGGCACTCACCCACGCCTCATCATTTAGTGCATCACTGACGTATTTTGGCTCAAACTGTGAGACAAAACACCGATAAGCACCATCATGAATGTATCCTTTCTCCATAACTGAGGCGTAATCAGCTGAGTATAGCTGATTTTGGGTTTGTACTCCTGATCTGACATCCCCAATGACATTGTCTAGGGGATGATAGACATTTAGTCGTGATCCTGGAGTAGTAGGAACAGCTACCTCAGAGCCAAGATTATGAACATTTGGTTCTGCATCTGAGGTAGTTGGAGTTTGAGGTTCCGAAGTCGAAGGTTCATCACTGTTTGATGCTTGTGGACTTTCAGGAACTGGAACCTGTTCCTCCTGACTGTTCTGGTCATCTTTTTCAGCTTCATCTTCAGAGGAGGAGTCACTGTCGTCGACTACTCCCCCGACTGAGTAGATGATTCTCCCTGTGAGCTAGATGATGTTGAATCATGAGATGGTGTATTCAAGATATCATACATCATCCGAGTTGCTAACTCATCATCCGAAGGAGAGATAGGGATGTTGAAGGACTTGAAGAATCCATCATAGTCGAAAAAGTAGGCGGGTCCTTTGCCAGTAGGTGGTGTGGTATATCTCTGAACGTCAACATTACACCACACTTCTACTAGACCCGTTGAGTTGTTGTAAACTCGCTTGTTCGGTATGTTGTATCCTAGGAAGATTCCTTCATCAGCCTTCTCGCTGAATTTACCTTCTTGTGTTTTCTTCAGAAGTGTGCACGGCGCGCCAAATGGTTCGAGATACTCCGAATTCGGTTTGCGTCTTTGTAGTAGCTCGTAACATGTCTTTCTGTGGCGCTTGACTATCAGAACTCGATTCAGTGTATAACATGCATTAGCTACTGCCTCATTCCAGAATTGGATAGGCAGTTTCGAGTCTGCCAGCATAGTCCGTGCTGTCTCTATCAAGCTTCTGTTCTTTCTCTCAGCAACACCATTCATCTGAGGCGTGTAGGCAAAGTGAATTGATGCACAATTCCCTTTTCCTTGCAGTAAGCCTCCATCCACTGATTCTTGAATTCCATCCCGTTGTCTGAGCGTACTTGTCTTACCTTCAGCTTGTAGAGAGATTCCAGTATGGTTACTAACTCCTTGAATGACTCAAATGTTTTGATTTGGACTTCAGAAACATTACCCAAGAGAACCTTGAGTAGTCATCAGTAACCACAAAACAGTACAAGTCGCCTGCAATGCTCTTTGTACTGACTGACCAAACAGATCCATGTGAAGAAGTTCAAGAGGAAGTTCTATTGAATGAACTTTCTTTTCCTTATGAGACTTCTTCGTCTGTTTGCCTTTCTTGCAAGCTACACAAAAATCAGGAAGCTGGAAGTTCTTGACATTGACTCCTCTCACTAGATCCTTCTGGATCATCTTCCTTTGATTAATGTGTCCCATTCTCCTATGCCAGGAGATGGAATCCTTCTCAGTAGCTTTAGATAGAAAGCACTGAACCTCATGATCCGTTGTAGAAGCTGTTGACAGATCCAAAACATAAAGTCTTTATATCTTGAAGCTGTCATCAGAACTTGGTCCTCTGGGATCACGTAGTCTTTCTTGAGCACGTAACACTTCTTGTTGTCGAAGATGACTTTAAATCCCTTATCACAGATTTGGGAAACAGAAAGTAAGTTATTTTGAAGTTGTTGAACGTAGTTCACCTTATCAAACTTAACTTTCTGATTTCCCACTTCTCCCTGAGCTGTGATATAGCCTCCCTTGTTTCCAGCAAACGAAACATGCCCTCCTTTTATTTGCTTGACGTTTGATAAAAGAGCCCTGTTTCCTGTCATGTGCCTGGATGCTCCGATGTCTACAATCCACGTGTTAGTTTCAGCACTGTAGCGAACACCCTGCACATACAATGTAAAGGATTAGTTTAGGTTAGGAACCCAAGCCTTTACTGGCTTGGGTTTCCCAGAGGCATCACACATCATGAATTCAACCCATTGACCCTTAGAGGGTGAGGGTAGCTCAGGTTCCTTCTTGTCATCATTATCAGACACAGAGGATGACTTCTCTTTCCATAAGTCAGATTTGTGCAAGGCCTGTTTGTGATAAACAGTCGACTGGCTAACAAGTTGAACTTTAGGTTCACTAGTTCTTCTAGGTGCAGTTAAAGAACTCCTCTTAGAAGACCTAGGCTTTGAATCCTGAAGTTCAATCTTCTTCCTAGGTGTCTGATAGTAAGGACAATAGGAAGCAATGTGTCCACACTCTCCACAGTTGTAGCAAGACCTGCTATCAACTTTATGATTAAACTTTCTTTGTGGAGACATGTGTGACACTCTAGTAACATCACTCAATTTAGTTTTTAACTCTAGTTCTTTTGATGTTTTCTCTTGTTTAACAAAGTTAACTGTTTAACATGTTTAACATCTTTTTCTTTTTGGTTAACTGGTTTTTGACTTGAAACATGTGAAAGATTAACATTAGAAGTCTTTTTAGGTTCTGATTTGACTTCGTTTGACCCTAACTTTAAGTTAACCTTTTCAAATTCTTTTTCCAGATTAACGCAAGGCATTTTACCCTTTGCCTTGGAAGTGGCCTCCTTTTGTTTTGTTCCAGATTCAATTGATGAACATGTGGAATCTGGATCACTAATAAGAGGAGTAGACACCACATGATCCTTGATGGGGTTATTATTTATTGGTCTGGTCTTAGTGTTCATCAAGGTCTCAAGTGGTGGTGGAACCACTTTATAACCCAATCCCTCCCCGTTGTTTCTTTCTCTCACTAAGTGTTGGACAATGTGTGAAGAACTTGTCCAACTGTGCAGTTTCTGTTTTAATGAGTTTACTTCTACTTCTAGAACTGCCTTTTGCTTCTTATTGTCTTCTAGGGAGTTTAGATAGTACCTAATGTCATTAGCTTGGTTAAATGCAACTACTTCAGTTTCCCTAAGCTGTTTAGTCAAAAGGTCTATCTTTTCTTTGTAACTATGCTCATTTTGTTTTAATACTCTATTAGCCTCAGTGCACAGTTGCAAATCTTTTACTAAGTTATCATTATGATCTAATAACCTAGCAAATTTCTCATCTATGCTATTTCTAAAAGTATCACAATCAGAACAAGCATGATTATTAAACATTTGGTCAGTGGTACTTACCTGAGTTGGTTCAGAAGAGTTAGCCATCAACGCAGCATCAGATGTCTTTGGTTTTGGTGATTCTGTCTTTTCTGTCTTTGTTGTGGTAGTCTCCTCTTTAGGCTTGTAGCTGACCTCAGTAGTAGTTGCTTCTTCACTATTTGACATCGCTATCTTAACTGCTAGATCTCCATCACTCGCGGAATCATCGTCTATGTCTTCTACACTTGCAATGTTTGATTCCCCTGGAGAGACAAACCTAAAGCTCCAGTCCTGTCCTTCATCATCATGAGCAGTCAAGGCTTTTGGATCCTTGCTTGATGAAGTAGAACTAGTTGCTTGCTTGTCTTGACGAGTGAAGGACGAGAATGGGTTCCCGTTACCCGTCTTCTTTGGCTTAACACATTCTCTCTTGAAGTGCCCCTTCTCTCCACAGTTGAAGCAGGTCACTTTACTCTTATCAAAGCCAAATGTGGTATCCTTAGTAGCTACCAAGTTCTATCCGGTCTTTTTCACAAACTTCTTCGCCCTCCGGACAGCACTAGCTAAGGCCCACATTATGTCCATCCTCTCCAGCTCCATCTCGTCCACCTGCTCGTAGTCCTCCTCTGCCAGATGGCAGTTTCCGATCTTCCCAGCAACAAGTCCATCATAAGAATGAACCACTGCAGCCAAAAGATCCATGTGTTCTCTAGCTACTTCCACAGTCACATTACCGAGGTTCTCGGTCTTCAGTTTAGTAGCATTCGCTTCTGATCCAATATAGAAGGTACAAGAAGACCCCGACGTGTCTGATCCTGAAGGAGAAGCATGTGAAGGACACGATGAGCTAGACACAAATGCAGTCTGGAGAGGTGCTCCAGATGTCTTAGCTTGAGGCGTGGCATTGTACAAAGCTGGATTCTGAGTGTACGAAGACTTCTGAGCTCTGTACTTCATCCTAAGCGCTTCTTCTCGCAGCTTTAGAATGAATTCATTAATATCCAGCTTTGTCAGCATTTCATTCTGTCTCAGGTTAGACACGAATGAAGCCCACTTTTCCGACAATCCGTCTGCAAAGTTAGTAACTTTTTCTTCCATGGTAGTAGCAACCCCATGTGTATGCAGTTCAATCATCAGATGGTAGAATCTATCTATAACATCGTCCAAACTCTCGTTTCCCATCGATGAGAAGTTATCGAATTCCTTCTTTAACTCCTTAGCCTTGATTGCCTTCAGCGAAGCATTCCCGTCGTACCTCTTTTCCAGCTCATCCCATAGTTTCTTGGACTGCTTATTCTCTGAGTACTGGTGGAAAATGTCTTTAGGGATAGACTGTGTAATCAATGCCTAAACTCTCTTCTCTGCATTATATTTAATTTTCTGCGCGTCTGTCATCCCTCCTAAGGTAAGCTTTACTCCATCGGCTCCCACCGGTGTACTATACCCAATCTCGATAGCTTCCCATAGATTTGGATCCACTCCATTGAGATAGATCTCAAAACATTGTTTCCAGTGGGGAAACTCATCTAACGTTAAGAGCTTTGGTGGTTTATTATGATTACCCACCTCACTCTCAAGTAACAGCAGGTTCTGGATCCTAGAGTCCTTCCCAGCAGTAAAGGCTGACATTTGATCTTCCATGGCGAATAACTTTAAGTCTACTAAAACAAACTGTCAACTGGTGCGACTGAAGGATGCAATTGGGCTATCCGTGCGAATGAACTATGCGACTGGTTCAATCGTGCGGCTGAACTAAGCGATTGGTTCAGTCGTGCGAATGAAGCTGATGCATATGAACACTGCGAACGAATGATTCGATCATACGAATGGAGATGCGACTAGGTCCAATCATGCGTCTGGGATATGCGAATAAAGTCCAGTCGTGCGAATGGCTCACTCGTGCGACTGAAGCTGCTGTTTTGCGAAAATTTCTAGTTTAAACGTGTTTTAGCCGTAAAAATTCGAAATTTCGCAAGGTCTAATCGCCTAAGTCCGTAGAAACCAAACTTTGATGAGCAGGGAACGTCCAAGATCACTTTTGACACAAAAGATTGCGTTTTTGATGTAAAAACACAACCTTTTTATCAATCTTGATTAATCACATGTAACCAAGAGCCAAAGCTATGATACCACTTGTTAGTACCTGGTATTTGAACGAAATACCGAGTGATTAGCGTGTAAACTAGATCAAATAGTGCGGAATCCTATTTGATTGGCGATCCAATCAGTGAGAACACACGAAGAATCAATAAAGAATTGAAACTAACGTTAGAAATCGATTAGGAATCGATCTAATGTGTTCTATGAACTTGGAGAACGAATTGGGAGGCTTCTGGACAGCTAGGGTACGTCTGGAGTCGTAATAGAATGAATGCTTACGTTTTTACACGAATTGGGTTGTATTTATAGGTAAGTATTGTTCATTCGGGCGACTGGACCATGAGTATGGTTCAGTCGTGCGATTGAACCATGCGGTTGATTCATCCGCACGACTGAGTGTTCAGTCGTGCGACTGAGCCAATCTTATGTGTCAATCATACGACTGATCCAGTCTCCTGGTTCAGTTGTGCGACTGAGTCAATCGTATGAAGTTATTCATGCGTGTGGTCCATTCGCATGGGCCATTCGCATGAGAACTTCATAATGTTAAGTTTGAATGTATTAATTAATATAACATGATGTGTAATCATTCAAACAACCATAAACCTAATTAACCAATTCAACATCGACTCATTAATGAAATATTAGACATTACACAACACAAACAATCAATATCATTTCATTAATCATTTCAAATTACATCAGAATTAGATAAACAAGATCTATTACATTTCATATCATGATCTAGGGACATACATGTATCAACAAACCTTACCAAAACCCCATTTAACTTTAGATCCAGATTATTAAGATGTTACAAGTCGTTTATGAGCAGATTATAAGCCTTGGTTAAGAGTGTTTTCAAACAAGTGCTTAGCTTGCAATATACATCTTGTAAAATGAAGGTTTTTGAGGTGTAACTTGTGTTAAAACCATACATCCATGGTGTATCTTCTTTTATAACTTTTAAATCAGGTTATTAGGAGTTCATTAATCCTTTAACAAGCAGGTTATAAGTTTTGCCTTCAAGAGTTACAAGATCTACAAGTTAGATGGTGCAAAAGTCCCAAAAATAGGGTTTTCATGGTGGAAATCGGTTTCCACCTTAGATATGACAAGAATAATGAATGAGATACCTCTTGTGAAGTTGAAAGCTCCTCAAGATCAAGGTAGTGGTGTTGGGTTTCTGCTACAACAAAGAGGGGAGGTGTTTTTAAAAGAGAAATGAAAGAACACATGAAAAAGACCATTTTCGGGTGTCATGAACTTACACTCGATGTTGTTCATGTTTTGGAGAGTGTAGATGGTCTTGAATGGCTCGAATCTCCTTGGACAAGGGTGGAGAATCTTCTACAAAGCTTGGAAAGGTCGAACAAATGGTAGAGATGTGTCAAAACTTGCGGTTATGGCCACCTTCTTGCGGTTCTTCGGTTGGCCGATATTTCTTGATGTTGTTCTTGCGATTTTGGGGCTGGATTTGAGAGAGTTTTTGGGAGTGTTTGCAAGGTGTAGAGGAAGGTTTCAGCTGATGTTCGAATAAGAGGGAAGAGGAGAGAGTGTGGATGTGAGGTGTTTAAGAATGCATGTGAGAGGAGTGGTGGGTGTGGTGGTGGTGTAGAAAGGAGGAGAGTGGAGGGAGAGGGGGCGGTCGTATTTGGCTTGTAGTGAGGGTGTATTTGATTTAAATTTTAATGGTAAATGATTATTAGGTAGTGTAGTTTTGTAGTATTGGGTATAATGTATTATTTAGTGAATGATGTTAATTGAGGTATCTAGTGCATGTCCATGCATGCATGGGCCGAAAATATGTGAGTGTGAGTGTGTATGCTCACATTTAATTGTTTTCTCTTGAGATTAATTTTTCAAGGGTGACTAGTCAACATTCCCGGAACACTAATTTTTAAAAAGGTAAAAATCTAAATTAACAAAAGTCAATAGTAAAATCATAAGAAACCATAATTTGAATCAAGTAATAAGAAATGCTTCTAATTTCATGATAGGGTTGAATTGTTTCAATTATTAGCACTCATAAGATGGATAATGATGCAAGTAAATTAGGGTTAGGATAACAACCTAGAGGCCGGTTGTCACATTCTCCCACCGTTTAGGAAATTTCGTCCCGAAATTTTAGCTTTGATTAGAGTCTGAGCGGGTGGGTTTGAAGAGGTGTGGATAATTCCTCCTCATTTCATCTTCACGCTCCCAAGTAAATTCAGGTCCTCGCTTGGAGTTCCATCTAACCTTAACCTTGGGTATGCGGCTCCGCCGGAGTTGCTTGACCAAGCGATCCGTGATCTCCACGGGTTCTTCCACAAAATTCAGTTTGTCGTTTATTCTTGCTTCTTTTAATGGTAGTTCTAGGGTTTTGTCTACCATGCTCTTCTTCAAGTTCGACACATGAAAGGTGTCGTGTATGTGGCTCAACCCCGGGGGTAGTTTCAACTTGTATGCCACTGGGCCAATTCTCGCCAGTATTTGGAATGGTCCAATGTACCTTGGGCTTAACTTTCCTCTTTTTCCGAACCTCACAGTTCGCTTCCATGGTGCTACCTTTAGCATTACCCTGTCGCCCACTTGGAACTCTAGAGGTTTCTGTCTCCTATCAGCGTACTTCTTCTGTCGATCTTTGGTTGCTTTCAGTCGCTCCGTTATCTTATAGATCTTGTCGGTGGTCTCCAACACGATGTCGGGTCCCATCACTTGGCTATCCCCAATCTCATTCCAACTCAATGGTGATCGGCATTTCCTGCCATATAGGGCCTCATACGGAGCGGCTTTAATACTCGCGTGGTAACTATTGTTATAGGCGAATTCCACCAAAGGAAGATGGTTGTCCTAATTTCCGCCAAAGTCCATCACACAAGCTCTTAACATGTCTTCCATCGTTTGAATAGTTCTTTCGCTCTGTCCGACGGTTTGAGGGTGGTAAGCCGTGCTTAGATCTAAATGGGTTCCTAAAGCTTGCTGGAACGATTTCCAGAAACGAGAGGTGAAACGGTTATCACGGTCGGAGATGATCGACAAAGGCACTCCATGCCTCGTTACTATCTCATCGATATACAGTTGGGCCAATTTCGACATGTCGTAGTCTTCTCTAATTGGCAAAAAGTGAGCTGATTTCGTTATCCTATCTACTATCACCCAAATAGCATCGTGGCCTTTAAACATTCTGGGCAACTTAGTAACAAAATCCATCGTGACATTATGCCATTTCCATTCTGGGATTTCGGGTTGTTGTAACGTTCCTGATGGTTTTTGGTTCTCAGCATTTACCATGGCACAGGTTAGACATTTCCCCATATAAACGGCGATTGATTTCTTGATTCCCGGCCACCAGAAAAGTGCCTTTAAATCCTGGTACATCTTATCACTTCCAGGGTGAATCGAATACCTAGACTTGTGTGCTTCGTCGAGGATTACTTCTCGAATTTCTCCGTGCTTTGGCACCCAAGTCCTTCCTTCATACTTGTATGTACCATCGTCCCCTGTCTCAAATTGCTTTTCCAGTCCAGTCAATCCTTCTTCTTTTAACCTTTCTTCCTTTAATGCCTCGCTTTGGGCTTCTTTCAGTTTTGCAATAAGGTTGGTATACACACTCATCCTTAAGGCTCGTACACGAAGAGGTTTTTCTCTTTCCTTTCGGCTCAACGCATCCGCCACAACATTGGCCTTACCGGGATGGTAGCGGATTTCGCACTCGGAATCGTTTAATAGCTCGACCCATCTTCTCTGACGCATGTTGAGCATCTTTTGGTCAAGGATGTGTTGCAAACTTCTATGGTCAGTGTAGATGATGCACTTCGTGCCATAGAGGTAGTGCCTCTACATTTTGAGAGCAAACACCACGGCACCCAACTCCAGATCGTGCGTCGTGTAGTTCTTTTCATGGTCATTCAGCAGTCTAGATGCGTAAGCAATCACCTTGTTGCGTTGCGTCAATACACATCCTAGCCCTTGACGCGAAGCGTCACAATAGAACACGAAGTATTCTACTCCTTCTGGAAGAGCAAGGATAGGTGCACTGCATAACTTCTCCTTAAGCGTTTCAAACGCCTCGTTTTGCTCTCGCTCCCACACAGAGGTTGTGTTCTTCTTGGTTAGTGCGGTCAAAGGTTGCACTATACGCGAGAAGTATTTTATAAATCGTTGGTAGTAGCCAGCCAGTCCTAAGAATTGCCTTATCTCCGTAGGAGTTTCAGGAATCTTCCAATTCTTTATGGCCTCAATCTTGGAAGGGTCAACTTGAATCCCATTCTCATTCACCACATGCCTTGAGAATTGGATCTGGCGCATCCAGAATTCACATTTTGAGAACTTGGCATATAGTTGCTCATTCTTGAATAGTTCAAGAATTAGCCTGAGATGCTTCTCGTGCTCGTCTTTACTACAGGAGTAGATTAGTATGTCGTCGATAAACACGATCACAAACTTGTCGAGGTAAGGGCGGCAAACGCGGTTCATGAGATCCATGAATGCTGCTGGAGCATTGGTCAGTCCAAAGGGCATGACCAAATACTCATAGTGTCCATACCTAGTTCGGAAGGCCGTTTTGGGTATGTCCTCTTCTCTTATCTTCAGTTGGTGGTATCCTGACCTCAAATCTATTTTGGAGAAATAACTTGCTCCTTGCAGTTGATCAAATAGGTCATCTATTCTCGGAAGAGGGTAACGGTTCTTTATGGTCAGCTTGTTCAATTCTCTGTAATCAATGCACATTCGCAGGGTTCCGTCCTTCTTTTTCACGAATAGTACCGGGGCACCCCATGGAGAGACACTCGGACGTATAAATCCCTTGTCTAGTAGTTCTTGAATTTTTACCATTAGCTCCTTCATCTCAGGTGGGGCGAGTCGGTACGGTGCCTTGGCTACTGGTGCAGCACCAGGCAGCAAATCTATCTGGAATTCGACTTGTCAGTTCGGGGGAAGTCCTGGTAGGTCTTCCGGAAATACTTCTGGGTATTCAGAAACCACGGGAATGTCTTCGATCTTCTTCTCTTTTTGGGTCTTCATCACATAAACTATAAAAGTTGGACATCCCTTCATTAAGCTTTTGGTAGCCTTTAAATGGGATATCATGGGGTATAGGGTGTTACTCCTTTCACCCTCTACCACTAACACTTCTTTGTCGCTCAACGGTATCTTGAGTAGACGCTTATCACATATGATTTCGACTCTATGCTTCGCTAGCCAGTCCATACCCACAACCACATCAAACCCTCCTAACTTAATGGGCATCAAGTTTACCCTAAACGTATTCCCCTTTAGATTCAACGGGCAATCCCTAATGATTTCGTTAGTTTCTAAAATGTTACCGTCAGCGAATTCTATGGTAAACGTATCGGTCAAGGCACACGCGTCTAAGTCAATCAATGGCCTAAAAGTACTAGAGATAAAACTAGCAGTCGCTCCAGTATCGAACAGTACAGTAGCGGGATGATTGTTTACAAGGAACGACCGTTGACCACGTCAGGTTCCCTACGAGCTCCTGCTGGGTCCATTACGAAAGCTCTTCCCTTAGGCTTGTTGTGCTTGGCATCCTTGTCTCTACCCAGCTTAGGACACTTGTTCCTCATGTGCCCTGGATCTCCACATTCATAGCATTGTTTTCCTGGTGCGTAAGTACAGTCTTTGATTAGATGGCATGTTCTCTTGCACCTAAAACAGGGCATTGGGTTACATTCCCCTTGATGATGTAACTTGCAATTGTTGCAAAATGGGCTTGTCCCCGAATGCAGTCTCCGGTTCTTGCTTCCCTGATCATCGAGCCTCGCACCTTCAGAAATCTTTCTACCTGACCCGCTACTACTTCCAACCGCTCTTTTCACTTCAAAGCATTTCCTTTTCTCACCAACACACTTCCTCTTCTCATCAGCCCTTGCTTGTTCAGTCCATCCAGCCCTAATTAAGTCATCAGCCAAACTGCTGGTAAGGTCAACAACAGCCTGTAGGGTTAATGGCTGGGAGGAACGGACCATTCCCCTAACTCTTGGGTGTAGTCCCCAGATGAACCGTGCTACACCTTTGGCTTCAGGTGTCACCAGATGTGGAACAAGTCGGGATAGGGCTAAGAATCGATTGATAAATTTTGTGTAGTTGGGAACTTTCATTTCCAAGCTTAGAAATTCTGTCTCCAGCTTCTCGAGTTGATTGATGGGGCAATACTTGTTGGTCCTTAGCTCTCTGAATTCAGTCCAACTCATTCGATTAGCCACATTTCTTCCACGGCTCTGAGTAATTGACTTCCACCATTCAAGGGCTGATCCCTTGAGGGATTGTGATGCAAACCTCACCATATGATCCATCTTGCACTCGCTAATGTCCAAGACAGCTTCCATTTCGTCAATCCATCTGTAAGTATCTATAGCACCCTCGGTGCCATAGAAGTCCTTAGGCTTACATGCCATGAAGGTCTTATAGGAGCATCCATTCTTTAACGCCTCGGCTTCCTCGTCGTGGCCCTCGTCGTTCACTGGCCGATCATTACCAGTAGTGTTATCCTGGTCTGTATTTATCTGTGCAATAATAGTCGGAATGGCGTTAGCTAGTTGCTGAGCTATGAGGTTAGCAATTCTTTCATCACTCTCTTGATTAGCATTTCCCCTGTGGGGAGTTTCTGGTGCAGTAGGTTGGTTTCCAGTCTACCTGGCTTCCTCACGGCGGCCCCTAGTGGCTCCTTGCCGTCCAAATCGTGTTCCTCTGCGAGTCGGCATTCTGATAGTATCACAAATAGATTCGTTTAGCATCTCAAAATTTGTTTCGAATAGCCTATGCATCATTACCCTATTACACCATGCCTCGGAAAGAGGGATCATGGCATGCACATATGTATTTACAACCCACTAAGGAGATCTTACAAAGTCCAAATCAAAACATGACGTAACAGTTAAACAACCAATTAGAAAAGGCACAGACCAATTTCAAGGCACAACACAACATATTGCAATTTAATAGAGACAGTTCAATAAATCTAGCATCCAAACAAACAGTTCATAATAGTTTCATCCAGCAAAGTAGAATCAGAGTCAAGCTCTTACAAATTGGAAGGTGCCATCACCCCCATGATAATAATAAAAATAGTATTGAATAATAATTCAAATAGTTTCCTTCTACTGTCTAGAGACATATATCCTTCTGAGTACCCCTACTCTCACATCCACTTTTTCTTCAGCCATCCAAACCATCCTCTACTCTTCTTTCTCTGCTCCTGCTCCAAACGCTACACTCCTTGCGTAGCCATTATAGCCTGGAATTTAGCAGACTGGGAGGTTCGAGTGGCGTGCTGAACAGTCAACTCATGACGGCGAACAGTCCTCAAGATCTCATCCAATGTCACATTAGAGGGTCCTACGTCACTTGTCCGGCGACTCGACTGGGAGTACCTATCACCAGCCAGTACGCTAGGGCCGTCATACATACTATGTATCGGCAGCATCAGGTGCTCAATCCTGTGTGGTAAACAGTGGAGGTAACCGAAGTCGGAATCCTAACAGGCGGGGGAGGAGGAGGAGGCATCCTAAAGGATATGGAGGATCTTGGCCTAACACTTTTGCGAGGTCGGGTGACGGTACGCGCACCCCTATTCCCAATAGGTGGAATGGGTGAAAGGGTCGGAGCAGCTACTTGAGGAGAGTGGGAACGCGTTCGGCTTCGGGAAGGCGATGTGGAGGAAGAGTCCTCGGAAGCTTCAGTGTCTTCTGACGTGACGGATATCCACCCTGGATGTCCGCATCTCCGGAGGTACGCTTCATACTCTGTCTGAGGCTTCGTCCTTCTCAAGGTTCCGGTAGGAGTGGTCTCAGTGTTAGGGTGAGCAGGCGCCTTACCTTTATCAGCCATAGTCGTTGTCCTGTAAGAAATACATCATGAGTAATTTGGTTTCTCATAGCTCATGATTATAATAATAGTACTAGTAATAGTAGTGATGGCAATAGTATCTGTTATTCCAACATATAACTGTCCGTGTTGCCCCAATCAATAGTCTCTTCAAATAGTATCGGATAACATAGTTCATCATAAAAAACATTTAAATCCCCTTTTTGAAATTAGTTTCAAAATCATCAATATAAATCAGAAAAAGTCCAACCATAACCTAAAGATCCGTGATGGAAATTACGCGTCCGGTAAATTCATGATTACCTTGATCAAGCGTAATCATCAATTTACCCAACCCGATCATCCCAACACTTCCCACAAGGACAGTCCTAGGGTATCAGGGTTGTATCCTAGGGTCTACTATGGTATTCCCGACTTCTCTACAACCTTTGGCTCTAATACCAATCTGTCACACCCCCGGGCCCAGGTAGGGTGGGACGTCACAGACTAGCAACAATATATGGTAGTAGCGGAAACAAACCATTACAAGAGCTCAAAGGAGAGAATATCACATGGCATTAATGTTTTAAAAAGATACCGGGGCTAGAAACAAATCAAGCCCCCAAATAAGTTTTACAATCACAGATAAAAATAAATTGTACTTGTTCAACACAAACATGAAATTGTTCAATTGGTTCATTAAGTAAAATATGCCAATGCCATGATCACGGGGATAGGTCTAGGTCTTCACAACAGCTAGGATCTCTTCATACTTAACCTGAAACATGCTCAAAAGAAATTTGTGTCAACTAAAAAGTTGGTGAATTCAAGTTCTTAAAGTTTAAAAACAAAAGGACTTATCAAATCCTTCTTTGATTGAAAAGAAAATAATCATTGATTAAACATCGTGGAAAAAAAATCATAATCAACCCTGCACTCAGTCCCGGTTACCCTCTTCTAAAATTGTGTTTAACCGGATATTCCCGAAGGAAGAACTGAGCCCCAAACCAGTTAACCCTACCTGCCCGGATGGTTCACCATAGTTTCTTAACAAAACCTGTTACATGCCACAAACGACCCCTTAGGATCTCAGTGGGGTACCCTTCCTGGAACGGTAGCCACTGTGTGTGGGGGATTCCCCAAATAGATCTATTCATATAAAACAAGCGGTTCACGAAAGAATTAATGATCATGACATAAGTATCAGCAGGTAATCCATAAATCCCACATACAATCATCAAGTAAAGCACAATTATAGTTCATAAACAACAGAGCATGTTTCATCCCAAAACAATAGTAAAAAGGGGGATCACTAGAACTCACCTTAGGTTTCAAGTCAAAAAGTCTCTTGGTGTGCGGGAGTGTGCTCAAGTCTAGCACCCTAACATGTACATATTAAGTAATAAGCTACTGCCTAAACTCATTTAAGGTGCAACAATAGTGTCAAGAGTTTAGCTATTGGGTAAGGCTTTGATTTCATGAAGGTTTGTATAAAAAGTTTCCTTTTATGGCAGGTCAAGGTTTCTTCATGAAAATTGGGAGTTTTTACCTCATTAGGTTAAGTATTTAAGAAATTTTGTTTCAAGTGATTATTAGCTTCCTAGAAGTCGGTTATTAAGTTTGGTAAAATTTTACAGTTTAGTCCCTCAAGTTTCAAAAATTGACAGTTTCTACCCTCAAGTTTGGTTTCTTGTCCTTTATGACACTTAAGACCAAAAATCAGGTTCTTAGAGTAAAATTATACTTATTCTAGAGTAAGTGTTTCAAAATTTTAGTTTACGGGTCCGATTTTTAAAACTATGCGTTTACGCTCCCGGTTGCGGTAAAAGCCGGAGAGTTTTAACCGTAAATTTAGGGTTTTCATAAATTTGAGTCTTGGACCAGTAGGTATTTTCTAAAAGATATTTTTATAAATTTTAAGTCCTTAGATTGTGAAGTTTGGCCTTTAATAGTTGAAAATCTCGTTTTTACGTTTGACCCGTTAAAACGCGGTTTTGACCGTATTTGACCATTTAAAGCTTGTTTGACCAATTTTTCAAATCCTTTAGGTCTTTTTATTACTTAACTTACTGAAATCATATGATTTTTATAAATCTTATCTTTGAACTCCATTTTTATGGAATTTTCCTCAAAAATGATGCTCGGTTAGTACCTGTTTTTAGTTAAAACGTAATTTAAGCCTGGAATACTTTTCAAGAGTGTTAAATCCATATTTTTACTATTTTTAAGGTCGTTTTACCATGTTTCGGGTCCCGAAATTAACCAAAATAGGTCTAATCTTAACATGTCCATAATTTCCAGAGATTAACCACTTGTCACAACCTTAATATTCAACAAAACATTCTGAAATTAAGTCCAAACTCATGGTTAGGTTTCTCATCACAACAATGAGTCATTAACTTAGTGACTTAGCCATAACTAACCATAACACATGTGTAAATCATTGCAACTTTTAGTTAAACCTTACCAAAACCCCATTTAACTTTAGATCCAGATTATTAAGATGTTACAAGTCGTTTATGAGCAGATTATAAGCCTTGGTTAAGAGTGTTTTCAAACAAGTGCTTAGCTTGCAATATACATCTTGTAAAATGAAGGTTTTTGTGGTGTAACTTGTGTTAAAACCATACATCCACGGTGTATCTTCTTTTATAACTTTTATATCAGGTTATTAGGAGTTCATTAATCCTTTAACAAGCAGTTTATAAGTTTTGCCTTCAAGAGTTACAAGATCTACAAGTTAGATGGTGCAAAAGTCCCAAAAATAGGGTTTTCATGGTGGAAATCGGTTTCCACCTTAGATATGACAAGAATAACGAGTGAGATACCTCTTGTGAAGTTGAAAGCTCCTCAAGATCAAGGTAGTGGTGTCGGGTTTCTGCTACAACAAAGAGGGGAGGTGTTTTTAAAAGAGAAATGAAAGAACACATGAAAAAGACCATTTTCGGGTGTCATGAACTTACACTCAATGTTGTTCACGTTTTGGAGAGTGTAGATGGTCTTGAATGGCTCGAATCTCCTTGGACAAGGCTGGAGAATCTTCTACAAAGCTTGGAAAGGTCAAACAAATGGTAGAGATGTGTCAAAACTTGCGGTTATGGCCACCTTCTTGCGGTTCTTCGGTTGGCCGATATTTCTTGATGTTGTTCTTGTGATTTTGGGGCTGGATTTGAGAGAGTTTTTGGGAGTGTTTGCAAGGTGTAGAGGAAGGTTTCAGCTGATGTTCGAATAAGAGGGAAGAGGAGAGAGTGTGGATGTGAGGTGTGTAAGAATGCATGTGAGAGGAGTGGTGGGTGTGGTGGTGGTGTAGAAAGGAGGAGAGTGGAGGAGAGGGGGCGGCCGTATTTGGCTTGTAGTGAGGGTGTATTTGATTTAAATTTTAATGGTAAATGATTATTAGGTAGTGTAGTTTTGTAGTATTGGATATAATGTATTATTTAGTGAATGATGTTAATTGAGGTATCTAGTGCATGTCCATGCATGCATGGGCCGAAAATATGTGAGTGTGAGTGTGTATGCTCACATTTACTTGTTTTCTTTTGAGATTAATTTTTCAAGGGTGACTAGTCAACATTCCTGGAACACTAATTTTTAAAAAGGTAAAAATCTAAATTAACAAAAGTCAATAGTAAAATCATAAGAAACCATAATTTGAATCAAGTAATAAGAAATGCTTCTAATTTCATGATAGGGTTGAATTGTTTCAATTATTAGCACTCATAAGATGGATAATGATGCAAGTAAATTAGGGTTAGGATAACAACCTAGAGGCCGGTTGTCACATGCATACACGTGTCGTGAGCACACACTAGTTGTCGTTGAGTATACTGATCATGGCATAAACCATTCCTAGATTAATAACAATGATCTTTGATAAACAATAATAATCTAATTAATAATATTGATTATTAGTTCATGGTTATGTGGTTTATGGATTTTAAATATTATTTTATGAATTTTACTTGATAACGTGACTACGTTTAATATATATTTAATGAGTTTGTTATTAGTTGGCGAATGTTTATGGTTATTATTATTGACTAATAATACTTATAACTTGTAATTAAAATTATTTAAAAAGTGTTGAAAAGAGTAGTTTTATAAAATAAAACTAATGGGGTTTATTTTGTATTTACCATTAAACCAAATATTACAAAAATTACAACCCTAATCCCCCCCCCCCCGAACCCATTTTCGGCCGCAAACACCATCCCAACACTCCTACCTTGCGAATTGATCCAAGAACAAGCCTTCAACATCGATTTTGATCTAGTTCGAAGTGTTTCAAGGTGCTAGCAAGTTCCATTCTTGATTTCTACACACCTAAAGGTTTTTTTATTAGTTTTTTATGATTTTTGATTCTTGATAAACCCTAGTTCGAAATTGATTATGAAAATATGAAATTGTTGATTGTTAGATGTTAATATGATGTTAGCTAGGTTTTATGAATGTTAGATCATGTTGATTATGCAAGAAATCTATGATTTGATCATGAATTTCACACTTTGCCTTAAGAGGAAACTTTATGTTCTTGGAATTCATGATTTGATGATTGTATGATGTTAGATACATTGCTTGGATGTTAGTGTACTTGAATTGTGCAAGAAAATTCATTAAATTGATGTGTTGATCATAACTTACTGTAAGTGGAAACTTTTATGCATGGTGATTGGGAATTTTTATGAATTGGTGATGATTATCATGTTAGAATGTATGTTATGAACTTGATTAGGCATATAGTGGATGAATTTATGAATGAATTGGATGTTAGATTGCTTTAGGGTGTTACATTCCCAAAAAGGAAACTTTATTTTTGAAGATCATTAGATATGACGATTTGGGCATGTTTATGATGTAGGATCATGTTAGAATGTTTATGGATGATGTCTAATGTGAAGGAATGTGTTACTTGGGTTGTATCGATGCTTGATTGATCATTTAAGGAATTTAGGTTCTCGATAATTATACATGATTATGATTGTCATACACGCGTGCGAGTCTACGGCCCCTACTTAGTAGGATTGGCAGGGTTTAGGATGTGAGGTCGTGAGTGGCTTCACATGGCATGTAGTGCATGATTAGAATCCATGTATGATTTATTAGTTGTAATGTGTTTATAATTGTGTTGAGCATGTTGGTTGACTGAGAGTCACATAAGTTGTATGATAATCTAATGTATTATAATGATCTTGTTAGAACTTGGCTTGATGGTGTGATACACGTGGTTAACTTATATGATGTTCATGTGTGATAAGTTGATATGCTTGATTAAACGATATTTCAATTAATATGTCACCAATGGGTCAACTAGGTTAAATATATCTTGCCGTTCTAGACCTTGGATCAATGTGGTTATTGAACACCTAGGGTTGTTAAGCTTTATGTGTATACGTACTTATGAACTTGCGTGTTTTAGGTAATCTTCGAAGGGTTGTCTTTCCATCCATCAACAGTTCTCTTTTATTATTGTCTTTGCACATCAGGTGAGTTCATGCCCCACTTTTTATCCACTCTCTTTCGGGGGAGATAGCATACTTATTACAAACTCTTTATTATTGTAAGTTGTGTATAGTTTAACATAGTGCATTATACCTTGAAAGTTCTCACACTTTCAGATCGTTAATAATGGTAACTAGCGGGAAATCTTGGGTAGTACTACTGCGTTTGACAAGCCCCATCTGTGCGACTCGAGGTCAAACAAGTGCAATATTGTCCTAAGCACAAACATCGTCACGACTTGGTTAGTCGTGACGGGAGGCAACAAACGCAACACAGTTAGCTTCGATCGCGAAATCACTTTGGTTATTACTTGTGAATATAGACTAACTATTTGTTTCAATGCAGTTCTTATGTTTTACAATTATTATTGTTTATGTTAAACGCAAGCTCTCGAACTCGCCAACCATCGTGTTGACATTTTTAGTATGCTATTCTCTAGTTGTTAACTCAGGTTGCCATTAAAAGCACATCACGGGTCCAGCATGCATCCTAAAACTTTATATAAAGACATAACACTTGATTTTTATTTATAAGGGTCTAAACTATTGGTTTGGCCCGTGTTTTTGCAATGTTGCATTTTATATACTTTGGGTTTGTCGTATTTGCAAAACACTTCCGCAAAGTTTTAAAGTTTGGATTTTTTGGTTGGTTTTATTTTAATTATGGCATATAGTATCTTTATGAGTAACTAATGACTGCGATCCTGGTATGTCACACGCCTCGCGGTAAAACCCTGCACGTGGAATTTGAGGGTGTGACAAATACGCTGATATAAACTTTGGAAATCTGTGTGGGAGATTAGGTCTTCTTGGAGGCCACTCCCTGGACAAGAATTGTGTGGTGTGCATGATATGTTTCACCTACCGAATCTTAAGAAGTTTTTAGCTAAGGGTTCTCTTAACATGCCAAATAGGTGATAAACTCCATTATGTGGATGAACCAATGGAAATCAAAGATAGAGATGTTAAGTAGCTGAAGTGTAGTAAGCATCCGATCATCAGCGATCGATGGAACTCTAGGTAAAAGCCCTGAGTCATGTATGGGAGTGGAAGACCAAATGAAACTTAAATATCCATATTTTTTTACGAATAGAGCTTCAGTACCTAATTCTAGCTGAATTTCGGGACAAAATTATCTCAACTGGGGGATACTATGACATCGGTCACTTAATGTTTCGTCAATTAACCCAAAGCTCGTTAACTTTCGATATTGCATTTATTGACTTTGTAAGATTTAGGTATTTCAAATTTGTAATAATTAATATAATTATTTTGTCTTGTGAAATCCTAATTTATGATAGATAAATAAGATTAACATTGTATAAACTATTATTATTGTTATGATTATTATTACTATTTATTATGATTGTTACTAATATTGAGATTTATATTATTATTATTATTATTATTATTATTATTATTATTATTATTATTATTATTATTATTATTATTATTATTATTATTATTATTTGTTATTGTTATTGTTATTGCTATTATTTTTATTATTATCATTCGCATAAGGACCTAACAAATTACGCTCTGTGACGCAGCAAATCTTGAGTGCGCAAATATTATTTTGCTTCACGTAATTGTCATGCCAATATTTTTTATAATTTGGTTCCTTAATATTTTCGTTTTGAAAGTGTGGGTTAAATAAAAATAGGAATGAAGAGTACAAGGTTTAAAATAAATAACTTTCAAACAAAAAGGAATTAATTCTTAAATAGTTTAGGGTTCTAAATATAAATTATTAAAATACATAAATATATATATATACACATATATATAATATGTTTCAAGGAAAGAAAACCAAAAACAACCCCACCCCATCATCGCACGGGCAATCGATAGCCGCCCCTTCCTCCATCACGACCAATTGCCACCGTTCAGCCGCCCGCGGATCGTCGCGGAGCACCATTAATCATCGTCGTTGCACCGTAACATGGTTTCGTCGGTATGCTTTTCATTTCGTTTCGATCCGATTCGGGAGACGTGTGTGAGTTGACTGAGTGTAGTTGGGTTGTGGCGGAGTGCGACTGTGTTGAGTTGGTGGGTCACGGGTGTGTGCGTGCGTTCGATCGTTTTATTGTGTGTTTGTATGTGTGTTAGTGTGTGGTTTGTGTGTGCCGGTGAGTGTGAATAGTGTGTGTTATATGTGATTCTGATTAAGTATGAATTCATATGTGTGAGTTTATGCAAGATATATATACATATGTGCATATATATATATATATATATATATATATATATATATATATATATATATATATATATATATATATATATATATATATATATATATATGTATATATATATATATGTATATATATATATGTATATATATATATGTATATATATATATATGTATATATGTCACACCTCGGGCCCAGGTAGGGTGGGACGTCACAGACTAGCAACAACATATGGCAGCGGAAACAAACCATTATAAGAGCTCAAAGGAGAGAATATCACATGGCATTAATGATTTTGAAAAGATAGCGGGGCTAGAAACACATCAAGCCCCCAAATGAGTTTTACAATCATCCATAAAAATAAATTGTACTTGTTCAACACAAATATAAAATTGTTCAAATGTTTCATCAATGAAAATATGCCAATGCCATGTCACGAGGATAAGTCTAGGTCTTCACAACAGCTAGGATCTCTTCATACATTACCTGAAACATGCTCAAAAGAAAATTGTGTCAACTAAAAAGTTGGTGAATTCAAGTGCTTAAAGTTTAAAAACAAAAGGACTTAACAAATCCTTCTTTGATTAAAAGAAAATAATCATTGTTTATCATCGTGGGAAAAATCATAATCAACCCTGCACTCAGTCCCGGTTGGCCTCTTCTAAAGTTGTGTTTAACCGGATATTCCCGAAGGAAGAAACTGAGCCCCAAACCAGTGAACCCTACCTGCCCGGATGGTTCACCATAGTATCTTAACAAAACTTTCTACATGCCACAACGACCCCTTAGGATCTCAGTGGGGTAACCTTCCTGGAACGGAAGCCACTGTGTGTGGGGGATTCCCCAAATAGATCTATCCATATAAAACAAGCGGTTCACGAAAGAATTAATGATCATGATATAAGAATCAGCAGGTAACCACAAATCCCACATAGAATCATCAAGTAAAGCACAATTATAGTTCAAAAATAACAGAGCATGCTTCACCCCAAAACAGTGGTAAAAAGGGGAATCACTAGAATCACCTTAGCTTTCCAGTCAAAAGTCTCTTGGTGTACCGGGAAGTGTCTCAAGTCTAGCACCCTAACATGTACATATTAAGCAATAAGCTACTGCCCTAAAATCATTTAAGGTGCAACAATAGTGTCAAGGGTTTAGCTATTGAGTAAGGCTTTGGTTTCGTGAAGGTTTGTATAAAAAGTTTCCTTTTATGGCAGGTCAAGGCGTCTTCATGAAAATTAGGATTTTCACTTCATTTGGTTAAGTATACTAAGAAATTTTGTTGTTTAAGTGTTTATTAGCTTCCTGGAAGTCGGTTATAAGGTTTGGAAAAATTTTACAGTTTGGTTCTTCAAGTTTCAAAATTGACAGTTTCTACCCTCAAGTTTAGTTTCTTGCCCTTTATGTCATTTAAGACCAAAAATCAAAATATTAGAGTCATATTATAATTATTATGGAGTAAGTGTTTCAAAACTTTAGTTTACGGGTTCGATTTAAAAACTGCGCGTTTAACGCTCCCGGTTACGGTAAAGCCGGATAGTTTTAACAGTAATTTGGAGTTTTCATATATTTGAATCTTGGACCAGTAGGTATTTTCTAAAAGATATATTTACAAATTTTTAAGTCCTTAAATTGTGTAAATTGGCCTTTTATAGTTGAAAATCTTGTTTTTACGTTTGACTCGTTAAAACGCGGTTTTGACCGGGTTTGACCATTTAAAGCTTGTTTGACCAATTTTGCAAATCCTTTAAGTTTTTTATTACTTAACTTACTGAAATCATATGATTTTTATAAATCTTAGTTTTGAACTCTATTTTTATGGATTTTTCTCAAAAACGATGCTCGGTTTGTAC
Organism: Flaveria ramosissima; assembly: GCA_025215565.1. Classification (NCBI taxonomy): domain Eukaryota; kingdom Viridiplantae; phylum Streptophyta; class Magnoliopsida; order Asterales; family Asteraceae; genus Flaveria; species Flaveria ramosissima. Next base: position 32,201,093 of record CM046043.1, on the reverse strand, counting down.
CCGTTTTTAGTTAAAACGTCACTTATTTATGTCTTTGACCATTTAAATTATCCATTGACTCCAGAGTACTTTATTTATCATTTTTGAGCCTGGAATACTTTTCAAGAGTGTTAAATTCATATTCTTACTATTTTTTCGGGTCCCGAAAGCGACTAAAAGAGGGTAAATCACAACATGTCCTTTATTCCAGAGATTAAACATTGCTAACACTTCTAATATTCATTAAAACCTACTGAAATTTCAGTCCCAACAAGTTGCCTAGTTGATCTATACATCCATATGCTTCAAATATGTAGAAAATATCATAACTGACAATTACACTTGTGTAAACCATCTTAACTTGAGTTTGAATGTTACCAACACTTCATTTAACTTCATAAACAGATTATTAAGGTGTCATTAAGTCGTTCATGAGTAGGTTATGGGTCTTGGTTAAAAGGATTTTTCAAACAAATGCTTAAAAGGGTGTTGTTACATGTAGAAAGGAGGGTTTCAAGGTGTAATCCATGTATCAACCGTGGATTCGAGTGTGTAACCTCTTGGAACTTTTAAAAACAGGTTCTTGGGAGTCCATTAAGTCATAAAAATGCAGGTCACAAGTTTTGTTTACAAGAGTTGAAACTTCCACAAGTTAGATGATACCAAAACACCCAAAAAGAGGGTTTTCATGGTGGAAATCGGTTTCCACCTCAAGAATGACTAACATAACATGAGGTTTACCTTCAAGAACGTTGGGAACTCCTTAAGAACAAGATGATGGTGAGATGTTTCTGCTACAACAAGGAAATACACGGTTTTTAGGTGATAAATGAAGAAAACAAGTGAAAATGTCACAAAACCGACAACATGAGCTTACACTTGATGTAACTCACGGTTTAGAAGGTGTTGATGGTCGTGGATGGCTTGAAACTCCTTGGACTTGAATGGAGAAGCTCGAACCAAGGCTGGAAAGGTGGAACAAGTGTGGTTGTGTGACCAAAACTCGTGAACTAGGCCACTTCCTTGCGGTTTGCTCTTGGCCGAATGGAACTTGGTGGTGTTCTTCCAATTTTTCTTGCACAAGACTTAGAGAGAATTGTTTTGGGAGAGTTGTGAGGTGTGTGTGTGTTTGATCAGCTGGTGAATTCGATTAAGAGGGAGAGAGGGAGAGAGGGAGAGATTTGCATGAAAGGTGAGTGGGTGTGTGGGGTGGTGGTGAAGAAAGGAGAGGAGTGGAGAGGGGGGGCGGCCGATTTGGAGTGTAGTGGGGGATTTTCCATTTAAATTTTAATTGTAATTTGATATTATGTAGTGTAATTTTGTAGTATTGGGTATAATGTATTATTTAGTGGATGGTGAATTAAGGTATCTAATGCATGCCCATGCATGCATGGCCAAAAATTATGTAGGTGTGAGTGTGTATGCTCACATTTTAATTGCCTTCTCTTGAATTTAATTTTGTAAGGGTGACTAGTTGACATTCTCGGGACACTAATTTTTAAAAGGTAGAAACCTAAATTAGCTAAAAGTCAATAATAAAAATCACATAAAATCATAATTTACATCAAGTAGTAAGAATTGTTTCCAACTTCATAGTAGGGTTGAATAGTTTCAATTATTAGCACTCATAACATGGATAATGATGCAAGTAATCTAGGGTTAGGGTAACAACCTGGAGATCGGTTGTCACATTCTCCCACCGTTTAGGAAATTTCGTCCCGAAATTTTAACTCTGATTAGAGACTGAACGGGTGGGTTTGAAGAGGTGTGGATAGTTCTTCCTCATTTCATCTTCATGCTCCCAAGTAAATTCAGGTCCTCGCTTGGAGTTCCATCTAACCTTAACCTTGGGTATGCGGCTTCGCCGGAGTTGTTTGACCAAACGATCCATGATCTCCACGGGTTCTTCCACAAAATTCAGTTTGTCGTTTATTCTTGCTTCTTTTAATGGTAGTTCCAGGGTTTTGTCTACCATGCTCTTCTTCAAGTTTTACACATGAAAGTTGTCGTGTATGTGACTCAACCCCGGGGGTAGTTTCAACTTATATGCCACTGGGCCAATTCTCGCCATTATTTCGAATGGTCCAATGTATCTTGGGCTTAGTTTTCCTCTCTTTTCGAACCTCACCGTTCCTTTCCACGGTGCTACTTTTAGCATCACCCTGTCGCCCACTTGGAACTCTAGAGGTTTCCGCCTCCTGTCAGCGTACTTCTTCTGTCGATCCCTGGCTGCTTTCAGTCGCTCCTTTTTCTTATAGATCTTGTCGGTGGTTTCCAACACTATGTCAGGTCCCATCACTTGGCTGTCACCAATCTCATTCCAACTCAAGGGTGATCGGCATTTCCTGCCATAAAGGGCCTCATACGGAGCGGCTTTGATACTCGCGTGGTAACTATTGTTATAGGCGAATTCCACCAAAGGAAGATGGTTATCCCAGTTTCCGCCAAAGTCCATCACGCAAGCTCTTAACATGTCTTCCATCGTTTGAATAGTTCTTTCGCTCTGTCCGTCGGTCTGAGGGTTGTAAGCCGTGCTTAGATCTAAACGGGTTCCTAAAGCTTGCTGGAACGATTTCCAGAAACGAGAGGTGAAACGGCTATCACGGTCGGAGATGATCGACAGAGGCACTCCATGCCTCGTTACAATCTCGTCGACATAAAGTTGTGCTAATTTCGTCATGTCGTAGTCTTCTCTAATTGGCAAGAAGTGAGCTGATTTTGTTAATCTATCCACTATTACCCAAATAGCATCGTGACCTTTAAACGTTATGGGCAACTTGGTAACAAAATCCATCGTAACATTATCCCATTTCCATTCTGGAATTTCAGGTTGCTGTAACGTTCCTGATGGTTTTTGGTTCTCAGCTTTTACCATGGCACAAGTTAAACATTTCCCCACATAAACGGCGATTGATCTCTTGATTCCCGGCCACCAGAAAAGTGTCTTTAAATCCTGGTACATCTTATCACTTCCAGGGTGAATTGAATACCTAGACTTGTGTGCTTCGTCGAGGATTACTTCTCGAATTCCTCGTGTTTTGGCACCCAAGCCCTTCCACCATATCTATATGTACCATCGTCCCCTATCTCAAATTGCTTTTCCATTCCAGTCAATCCTTCTTCCTTTAATTTTTCTTCCTTTAATGCCTCGCCTTGAGCTTCCTTAAGTTTTGCAATAAGGTTGGTATACACACTCATCCTTAAGGCTCGTACTCGAAGAGGTTTTTCTCTTTCCTTTCGGCTCAATGCATCCGCCACAACATTGGCCTTACGAGGATGGTAGCGGATCTCGCACTCGTAATCGTTCAATAGCTCGACTCATCTTCTCTGACGCATGTTGAGCATCTTTTGGTCAAGGATATGCTGCAAGCTTCTATGGTCAGTGTAGATGATGCACTTTGTGCCATAAAGGTAGTGCCTCCACATCTTGAGGGCAAACACCACGGCACCCAACTCCAGATCGTGCGTCGTGTAGTTCTTCTCATGATCATTCAGCAGTCTCGATGCGTAAGCAATCACCTTGTTGCATTGCATTAATACACATCCTAGCCCTTGACGCGAAGCATCACAATAGACCACGAAGTCTTCTACTCTTTCTGGAAGAGCAAGGACAGGTGCACTGCATAACTTCTCCTTAAGCGTTTCAAACGCCTCATTCTGCTCTCGCTCCCACACAAAGGTTGTGTTCTTCTTGGTTAGTGCGGTCAAAGGTTGCACTATACGCGAGAAGTCCTTTATAAATCTCCGGTAATAGCCGGCCAGTCCTAAGAATTGCCTTATCTCCGTAGGAGTTTCAGGAATCTTCCAATTCATTATGGCCTCAATCTTGGAAGGGTCAACTTGAATCCCATCCTCATTTACCACATGACCTAAGAATTGGATCTGGCGCATCCAGAATTCACATTTAGAGAACTTGGCATATAGTTGTTCATTCTTGAGCAATTCAAGAATTAGCCTGAGATGCTTCTCGTGCTCGTATTTACTTCAGGAATAGATCAGTATGTCTTCAATAAACACGATCACAAACTTCTCAAGGTAAGGGCGGCAAACGTGGTTCATGAGGTCCATGAATGTTGCCGGAGCATTAGTCAGTCCAAAGGGCATGATCAAGTACTCATAGTGTCCATACCTAGTTCAGAAGGCTGTTTTGGTTATATCTTCTTCTCTTATCTTCAGTTGGTGGTATCCTGACCTCAAGTCTATTTTGGAGAAATAACTTGCTCCTTGCAGTTGATCAAATAGGTCATCTATTCTCGGAAGAGGGTAACGGTTCTTTATGGTCAGCATATTCAATTCCCTGTAATCAATACACATTCGCAGGGTTCCGTCTTTCTTTTTCACGAATAGTACCGGGGCACCCCATGGAGAGACACTCGGACGTATAAATCCCTTGTCCAGTAGTTCTTGAATTTGTACCATTAGCTCCTTCATCTCAGGTGGGGCGAGTCGGTACGGTGCCTTGGCTACTGGTGCAGCACCAGGCAACAAGTCTATCTGGAATTCAACTTGCCGATTCGGGGGAAGTCCTGGTAGTTCTTCCGGAAACACCTCTGGGTATTCGAAACCACGGGAATCTCTTCGATCTTCTTCTCCTTTTGGGCTTTCATCACATATACTATAAAAGCTGGACATCCCTTCATCAAGCTCTTGGTAGCTTTTAAGTGGGATATCATAGGGTATAGAGTGTTACTCCTTTCACCTTCTACCACTAACACTTCTTCGTCGCTCAACGGTATCTTAAATAGTCGCTCATCACATACGATTTCGACTTTATGCTTCGCTAACCAGTCCATACCCACAACCACATCAAATCCTCCTAACTTAATGGGCATCAAGTCAATCTTAAACGTATTCCCTTTTAGATTCAGGGGGCAATCCCTAATGATTTCGTTAGCCTCTAAAATATTACCGTCAGCTAATTCTACGGTAAATGTATCAGTCAAGGTACACACGTCTAAGTCAATCAATGGCCTAAAAGTACTAGAGATAAAACTAGCAGTCGCTCCAGTATCAAAGTACAGTAGCGGGATGATTGTTTACAAGGAACGTACCGTTGACCACGTCGGGTTCCCTACGAGCTCCTGCTGGGTCCATAACGAAAGCTCTTCCCTTAGGCTTGTTTGCTTGGCATCCTTGTCTCTACCCAGCTTAGGACACTTGTTCCTCATATGCCCTGGATCTCCACACTCATAGCATTGTTTCCCCGGTGCGTAAGTACAGTCTTTAATTAAATGGCCTGTTCTCTTGCACCTAAAACAGGGCATCGGGTTACATTCCCCTTGATGATGTAACTTGCACTTGCTGCAGAATGGGCTTGTCCCCGTATACAATCTCCGGTTTTTGCTTCCTTGATCATCACGTCTCACACCTTCAGAACTCCTTCTACTTGACCCACTACTACTTCCAACCGCTCTTTTCGCTTCAAACCACTTCCTTTTCTCACCAACAAACTTCTTCTTCTCATCAGCCCTTGCTTGATCAGTCCATCCAGCCCTAATTAGATCATCAGTCAAACTGCTGGTAAGGTCGACAGCAGCTTGCAGGGTCACAGGCTGAGAGGAACGAACTATACCCCTAACTCTTGGGTGTAGTCCCCAGATGAACCGTGCTACACCTTTGGCTTCTGGCGTCACCAAATGTGGCACAAGTCGGGACAGGGCTAAGAAACGATTGATGTATTCGGTGTAGTTGGGTCCTTTCATCTCCAAGCTTAAAAATTCTGTCTCCAGCTTCTCGAGTTGATTGATGGGGCAATATTTGTTGGTCATTAGCTCTCGGAATTCAGTCCAACCCATTCGATTAGCCACGTTTCTTCCACGGCTCTGAGTAATGGACTTCCACCATTCAAGAGCTGCTCCCTTAAGAGATTGTGATGCAAACCTCACCATATGCTCCATCTTGCACTCGCTGATGTCTAAGACAGCTTCCATATCGTCAATCCACTTGTAAGTCTCTATAGCACCCTCGGTGCCATAGAAGTCCTTGGGCTTACATGCCATGAAGGTCTTATAAGAGCATCCATTCCTTAACGCCTCGGCTTCTTCGTCGTGGCTCTCATCGTTCACCGGCCAGTCGTTACCAGTAGTGTTATCCCGGTCCGCATTTATCTGTGCAATAATAGTCGGAATGGCGTTAGGCAGTTGCTGAGCTACGAGGTTAGCAATCCTTTCGTCACTCTCTTGATTAGTATTTTCCCCGTGGGGAGTCCCTGGTGGAGTAGGTTGGTTTCCAATAGGCCTTGCTTCCTCATGGCGGCCCCTGGTGGCTCCACGTCGACCAAAACGTGTTCCTCTGCGAGTCGGCATTCTGATAGTATCACAAATAGATTCGTTTAGCATCTCATAAATTTTGTTTCGAATAGCCTATGCATCATTATCCTATTACACCATGCCTCGGAAGAGGGATCATGGCTTGCACATATGTATTTACAACCCACTAAAGAACCTTACAAAGTCCAAATCAAAGCATGACATAACAGTTGGGCAACCATTTAAAAAAGGCACAGACCAATTTCAAGGCACAACAAAACATATAGCAATTTAATACAGACAGTTTAATAATTCTAGCATCCCAATAGCAGTTTACGATAGTATCATCCAAACAAATAGAATCAGAGTCATGCTCTTACAATTTGGAAGGTGCCATCACCCCCATGATAATAAAATAATAGTATCGAATAAGAATTCAAATAGTTTCCTTCTACTGTCCACAGACAGATAATCCCACTGAGTACTCCAGCTCTCACATCCACTTCCTCTTTAGCCATCCAAACCATCCTGTACCCTTCTTCCTCTGCTCCTGCTCCAAACGCTTCACTCCCTGTGTAGCCATCATAGCCTGGAATTGAGCCGACTGAGAAGTTCGAGTGGCGTGCTGAACGGTCAGCTCATGACGGCGAACAGTCCTCAAAATCTCATCAAATGTCGCATCGGAGGGTCCTACATCACTTGCCCGGCGACTCGACTGGGAGTACCTATCACCAGCCAGTACGCTAGGGCCGTCATACATACTATGTCTCGGCGGCATCAGGCGTTCGTCACAGGGTCAAACAGTGGAGGTACCGATGTCGGAATCCTAACAGGCGGGGGAGGAGGAGGAGGCATCCTAAAGGATACGGAGGATCCTGGCCTAACGCTTTTGCGAGGTCGGGTGACAGTACGCGCACCCCTATTCCCAATAGGTGGGATGGGAGAGAGGGTCGGAGCAGCTACTTGAGGAGAGTGGGATCGCGTTCGGCTTCGGGAAGGTGATGTGGAGGAAGAGTCCTCGGAAGCCTCAGTGTCTTCGGACGTGACGGATATCCACCCTGGATGTTCGCATCTCCGGAGGTATGCCTCATACTCTGTCCGGGGCTTCTCTCTCCTCAGGTTTCCGGTAGGAGTGGTCTCAGTGTCAGGGTGAGCAGGCGCCTTTCCTTTATCAGCCATAGACGTTGTCCTGTAGAAATACATCATGAGTAATTTGGTTTCTCATAGCTCATGATTATAATAATAGTACTAATAATAGTAGTGATGGCAATAGTATCTGTTATTCCAACATATAGCTGTCTGTTTTGCCCAGATCAATAGTTTCTTCAAGTTGTATCGGATAACATAGTTCATCATAAAAATCACTTAAATCCTCTTTTTAAAATTAGTTTCAAATCATCAATATAAACCAGAAAAGTCCAACCAAACCTAAAGATCAGTGATGGAAATTACGCGTCCGGTAAATTCATGATTACGTTGATCAAGTGTAATCATCAATTTACCCAACCCGATCATCCCAACACTTCCCACAAGGACGGTCCTAGGGTATCAGGGTTGTAGCCTATGGTCTACTATGGTATTCCCGACTTCTCTACAACCTTTGGCTCTGATACCAATCAGTCACACCCTGGGCCCAGGTAGGGTGGGACGTCACAGACTAGCAACAACATATGGCAGCGGAAACAAACCATTATAAGAGCTCAAAGGAGAGAATATCACATGGCATTAATGTTTTTGAAAAGATAGCGGGGCTAGAAACACATCAAGCCCCCAAATGAGTTTTACAATCATCATAAAAATAAATTGTACTTGTTCAACACAAATATAAAATTGTTCAAATGTTTCATCAAGAAAATATGCCAATGCCATGTCACGGGGATAAGTCTAGGTCTTCACAACAGCTAGGATCTCTTCATACATTACCTGAAACATGCTCAAAAGAAAATTGTGTCAACTAAAAAGTTGGTGAATTCAAGTGCTTAAAGTTTAAAAACAAAAGGACTTAACAAATCCTTCTTTGATTAAAAGAAAATAATCATTGTTTATCATCGTGGGAAAAATCATAATCAACCCTGCACTCAGTCCCGGTTGGCCTTTCTAAAGTTGTGTTTAACCGGATATTCCCGAAGGAAGAAACTGAGCCCCAAACCAGTGAACCCTACCTACCCGGATGGTTCACCATAGTATCTTAACAAAACTTGTTACATGCCACAACGACCCCTTAGGATCTCAGTGGGGTAACCTTTCTGGAACGGAAGCCACTGTGTGTGGGGGATTCCCCAAATAGATCTATCCATATAAAACAAGCGGTTCACGAAAGAATTAATGATCATGATATAAGAATCAGCAGGTAACCACAAATCCCACATAGAATCATCAAGTAAAGCACAATTATAGTTCAAAAATAACAGAGCATGCTTCACCCCAAAACAGTAGTAAAAAGGGGAATCACTAGAACTCACCTTAGCTTTCCAGTCAAAAGTCTCTTGGTGTACCGGGAAGTGTCTCAAGTCTAGCACCCTAACATGTACATATTAAGCAATAAGCTACTGCCCTAAACTCATTTAAGGTGCAACAATGGTGTCAAGGGTTTAGCTATTGAGTAAGGCTTTGGTTTCGTGAAGGTTTGTATAAAAAGTTTCCTTTTATGGCAGGTCAAGGCGTCTTAATGAAAATTGGGATTTTCACTTCATTTGGTTAAGTATACTAAGAAATTTTGTTGTTCAAGTGTTTATTAGCTTCCTGGAAGTCGGTTATAAGGTTTGGAAAATTTTACAGTTTGGTCCCTCAAGTTTCAAAATTGACAGTTTCTACCCTCAAGTTTAGTTTCTTGCCCTTTATGTCATTAAGACCAAAAATCAGATTATTAGAGTCATATTATAATTATTATGGAGTAAGTGTTTCAAAACTTTAGTTTACGGGTTCGATTTAAAAACTGCGCGTTTAACGCTCCCGGTTACGGTAAAGCCGGATAGTTTTAACAGTAATTTGGAGTTTTCATATATTTGAATCTTGGACCAGTAGGTATTTTCTAAAAGATATCTTTACAAATTTTTAAGTCCTTAAATTGTGTAAATTGGCCTTTTATAGTTGAAAATCTTGTTTTTACGTTTGATCCGTTAAAACGCGGTTTTGACCGGGTTTGACCATTTAAAGCTTGTTTGACCAATTTTTCAAATCCTTTAAGTCTTTTATTACTTAACTTACTGAAATCATATGATTTTTATAAATCTTAGTTTTGAACTCTATTTTTATGGATTTTTCTCAAAAACGATACTCGGTTTGTACTCGTTTTTAGTTAAAACGTCATTTATTTGTGTTTTTGACCATTTAAATTATCCATTGACTCCATAGTACTTTATTTATCATTTTTTAGCCTGGAATACTTTTCAAGAGTGTTAAATTCATATTCTTACTATTTTTAAAGTCATTTTACCATGTTTTCGGGTCCCGAAAGTGACTAAAAGTGGGTAAATCACAACATGTCCTTTATTCCAGAGATTAAACATTGCTAACACTTCTAATTTTCATTAAAACCTACTGAAATTTCAGTCCCAACAAGTTGCCTAGTTGATCTATACATCCATATGCTTCAAATATGTAGAAAATGTCATAACCGACAATTACACTTGTGTAAACCATCTTAACTTGAGTTTGAATGTTACCAACACTTCATTTAACTTCATAAACAGATTATTAAGGTGTCATTAAGTCGTTCATGAGTAGGTTATGGGTCTTGGTTAAAAGGATTTTTCAAACAAATGCTTAAAAGGGTGTTGTTACATGTAGAAAGGAGGGTTTCAAGGTGTAATCCATGTATCAACCGTGGATTCGAGTGTGTAACCTCTTGAAACTTTTAAAAACAGGTTCTTGGGAGTCCATTAAGTCACAAAAATGCAGGTCACAAGTTTGGTTTACAAGAGTTGAAACTTCCACAAGTTAGATGATACCAAAACACCTAAAAAGAGGGTTTTCATAGTGGAAATCGGTTTCCACCTCAAGAATGACTAACATAATATGAGGTTTACCTTCAAGAACGTTGGGAACTCCTTAAGAACAAGATGATGGTGAGATGTTTCTGCTACAACAAGGAAATACACGGTTTTTAGGTGATAAATGAAGAAAACAAGTGAAAATGTCACAAAACCGACAACGTGAGCTTACACTTGATGTAACTCACGGTTTAGAAGGTGTTGATGGTCGTGGATGGCTTGAAACTCCTTGGACTTGAATGGAGAAGCTCGAACCAAGGCTGGAAAGGTGGAACAAGTGTGGTTGTGTGACCAAAACTCGCGAACTAGGCCACTTCCTTGCGGTTTGCTCTTGGCCGAATGGAACTTGGTGGTGTTCTTTGAATTTTTCTTGCACAAGACTTAGAGAGAATTGTTTTGGGAGAGTTGTGAGGTGTGTGTGTGTTTGATCAGCTGGTGAATTCGATTAAGAGGGAGAGAGGGAGAGAGGGAGAGATTTGCATGAAAGGTGAGTGGGTGTGTGGGGTGGTGGTGAAGAGAGGAGAGGAGTGGAGAGGGGGGGCGGCCGATTTGGAGTGTAGTGGGGGATTTTCCATTTAAATTTTGATTTTAATTTGATATTATGTAGTGTTATTTTGTAGTATTGGGTATAATGTATTATTTAGTGGATGGTGAATTGAGGTATCTAATGCATGCCCATGCATGCATGGCCGAAAATTATGTAGGTGTGAGTGTGTATGCTCACATTTTAATTGCCTTCTCTTGAATTTAATTTTGTAAGGGTGACTAGTTGACATTCCCGGGACATTAATTTTTAAAAGGTAGAAACCTAAATTAGCTAAAAGTCAATAATAAAAATCACATAATGTCATAATTTACATCAAGTAGTAAGAATTGCTTACAACTTCATAGTAGGGTTGAATAGTTTCAATTATTAGCACTCATAACATGGATAATGATGCAAGTAATCTAGGGTTAGGGTAACAACCTGGAGGTCGGTTGTCACAATATATATATATATATATATATATATATATATATATATATATATATATATATATATATATATATATATATATATATATATATATATATATATATATATATATATATATATATATATATATATGTTTGTGTATGTGTGTGTGTAAGAAGCTATATATATAGTATGTGTATGAAGATATGTGTGTATGTGATTTCGTGTGTATGTGTTAGCATATGTATATATGTGTGGGTGTGTGCTCGTGTATATGAGTTGTATATAGATCTATGTGTGATATGATTATGATTGTCTTAGCCAGCCAACAGAGTAAGGAATAAGAAAAAGAAAGGAGCCTGGGGATAAAGTGATGAGCCGGAAATAGAAAGAGTCGTGCCGAAAAAAGTGGAATTCTTCTAAGATCCATTGCTCGATTTTTCTGCACGCTCTGCTTCCAAAATGCAGAGAGACTTGCGAGGATAGATCCGGGTTGGTTGGTCCGGAAAGTCATGGGAGAGGCAGGCTAAGTGAAATAATTTACTGGGTCTACTATAGAATCTTATGAATCAAGCACGGCATGCTTTCTATCTCTCCTACGTCTACAATGTGAACTGCTTACACGCGTACGAGTCTAAGGCCCCTACTTAGTTGGATTGGCAGGGTCTAGGATGTGAGGTCGTTAGTGGATTCACATGGCATGTAGTGCATGATTAGAATCCATGTATGATTTATTAGTTGTAATATGTTTATAATTGTGTTAAGCATGTTAGTTGATTGAGAGTCACATAAGTTGTATGATAATCTAGTGTATTATAATGATCTTGTTAGAACTTGGCTTGATGGTGTGATACACGTGGATAACTTGTATGATGATCATGTGTGATAAGTTGATATGCTTGATTAAACGATATTTCAATTAATATGTCACCAACGGGTCAAGTAGGTTAAATATATCTTGTCATTCTAGACCTTGGATCAATGTGGTTATTGAGCACCTGGGGTTGTTAAGCTTTATTTGTATACGTACTTATGTACTTGCGTGTTTTAGGTAATCTTTGAAGGGTTGTCTTTCCATCCATCATCAGTTCTCTTTTATCATTGTCTTTGCACATCAGGTGAGTTCACGCCTCACTTTTTATCCACTCTCTTTTGCGGGAGATAGCATACTTATTACAAACGCTATATTATTTTAAGTTGTGTATAGTTTAAAATATTGCATAATACCTTGAAAGTTCTCACACTTTCGGATCGTTAATAATGGTAACTAGCGGGAAATTTTGGGTAGTACTACTGCGTTTGACAAGCCCCATATGTGTGACTCGAGGTCAAACAAGTGCAATATTGTCCTAAACACAAACATCGTCACGACTTGGTAAGTCGTGACGGGAGGCAACAAACGCAACACAACCAGCTTCGATCGAGAAATCACTTTGGTTATTACTTGTGAATATAGACTAGCTATTTGTTTCAATGCACTTCTTATGTTTTACAATTATTATTGTTTATGTTAAACGCAAGCTCTTGAACTCGCCAACCATCGTGTTGACATTTTTAATATGTTATTCTCTGGTCGTTAACTCAGGTTGCCATTAGAAGCACATCACAGGTCCAGCATGCTTCCTAAAACTTTATTTAAAGACATAACACTTGGTTATTATTTATAAGGGTCTAAACTATTGGTTTGGTGCGTGTTTTGGCAATGTTCCATTTTATATACTTTGGGTTTGTCGTATTTGCAAAACACTTCCACATTGTTTTAAAGTTTGGATTTTTTTTGGTTGGTTTTATATTAATTATGGCATATAGTATCGTTATGAGTAACTAATGACTGTGATCCTGGTATGTCACACGCCTCTCGGTAAAACCCCGCACGTGGAATATGAGGGTGTGACAAATACGCTGATATAAACTTTGGAAATTTATGTGGGAGATTGGGTCTTCTTGGAGGCCACTCCCTGGACAAGAATTGTGTGGTGTGCATGATATGTTTCACCTACCGAATCTTAAGAAGTGTTTAGCTAAGGGTTCTCTTAACATGCCAAATAGGTGATAAACTCCATTATGTGGATAAACCAATGGAAATCAAAGATAGAGATGTTAAGTAGCTGAAGTGTAGTAAGCATCCGATCGTCAGGGATCGATGGAACTCTAGGCGAAGCCCTGACTCATGTATGGGAGTGGCAGACCAAATGAAACTTAAATATCCATATTTTTTTACGAATAGAACTTCAGTACCTAATTCTAGCTGAATTTCTGGACAAAATTATCTCAACTGATTGATACTATGACATCGGTCACTTAATGTTTCGTCAATTAACCCAAAGCTCGTTAACTTTTGTTATTGCATTTATTGACTTTGTAAGATTTAGGTATTTCAAAGTTTTAATAATTAATATAATTATTTTGTCTTGTGAAATCCTAATTTATAATAGTAAATAAGATTAACATTGTATAGACTATTATTATTGTTATGATTATTATTACTATTTATTATGATTGTTACTAATATTGAAATTTATATTATTATTATTATTATTATTATTATTATTATTATTATTATTATTATTATTATTATTATTATTATTATTATTATTATTATTATTATTAATATTATTATTATCATTCGCATAAGGACCTAACAAATTGCGCTCTGTGACGCCGCAAATCTTGAGTGCGCAAATATTATTTTGCTTCATGTAATTTTCATGCCTATATTTTCTATAATTTGGTTCATTAATATTTTCTTTTTGAAAGTGTGGGTTAAATAAAAATAGAAATTACAAGGTTTAAAATAAATAACTTTCAAACAAAAAGGAATCAATTCTTAAATAGTTTAGGGTTCTAAATGTAAATTATTAACACACACACACACACACACACACACACACACACATATATATATATATATATATATATATATATATATGTATATATATATATATATGTATATATATATATGTATATATATATATATGTATATATATATATGTATATATATATATATATATATTTACATATATGTATATATATGTATATATATATATATATTTTTACATATATGTATATATATATATATATATATATATATATATATATAATGTGTTTCATGAAAAGAAAACCAAAAACAACCCCACCCCATCGTCGCACGGGCAACCGACAGCCGCCCCTTCCTCAGTCACGACCGATTGCCACCATTCAGCCGCCCGCGGATCGTCGCAGAGCACCATTAATCATCACCGTCGCACCTTAACGTGGTTTCATCGGTATGTGTTTCGTTTTGTTTCGATCCGATTCGGGAGACGTGTGTGAGTTGACTGAGTGCAGTTGGGTTGTAGCGGAGTGCGACTGTGTTGAGTTGGTGTCGGATCACGGGTGTGTGCGTGCGTTCGATCGTTTTATTGTGTGTTTGTATGTGTGTTAGTGTGTGGTTTGTGTGTGCCGGTGAGTGTGAATGGTGTGTGTGTCTGTTATATGTGATTGTGATTAAATATGAATTCATATGTGTGACTGTATGCAAGATATATATACATATGTGTGTGTATATATATATGAGATGTGAATATGATATGTATATTGTGTTGTGTGTGTGTGTATCTATACTATATTAATATAGATATTGGAAGGACAAAATAGTCTTTTACATAAAACTCTTAATTTTAAGAGTTTTACAATTCTTGATGCTTTGTGTACAACCTTAAAGCTTAAAGCACAAAGGTATATTGGAGGGGAATTCAAAATTTAAACAATAGTCTAAGTGAAAAGCCAGCCTCCTAAAATCACTCTAAAATCAAAATATAGAGAGAGACTCGCGAGAGATGGAGGTATGGCAGTCCTCTCCTGCAACCACGGTTCTTCCCTCCTCCCTCTCTAATTTTATTCTTTCTTCTGATTTATTCAAGAAACCTAAGGTATAGATCTTTAATCTTGCACTACTTTATCCACTACTGTTCAAAGAAGAAATAAATCCAGAAAGATAAAGTGATAACCATCGGCAATGGTGGTATCGTTTTGGCAACGCTTGTTGGCCTTTGGCCATGACACAAACACGTCGATGAAGTTTGAGACAGTTTCGCGAGCCCAAAGATGACAGCTGATAGGCGGTATATAGTCTGAAAATGGGTCAACCAGGGGTGAACAAGACTCCCAAATTGTTGGCTAAGGAAAATCCGATCTACGTTTTCCCTCATGGAAATTGTAATGTTTGTTCAACTTGGGTAAAAAAAATTGTATGTTCAATTTATACCAACCCTACCACCAAATATGCTTAGCGTATGTACCTTTTTTGTTAATTTGGGTCTTAAACACTTAGAATTCCATAAATCATAACATTTATGTGATAACACTAAATTAATTATGCAAATAACATGTTTGACTTGAATATATTGGTTTTTCGTGGATTTAGGTTCAATGATCAATATTGATTCAAAAGGGGATGGAGGAAACATATACATACGAGGCTTTTAAATTTAAAAATTTACATAATGAGCATCAGTTAGGGGATTCAGGAGCACATATTATGATATAATATTTTTTTTGTATGTTATTAGATAATATGTCAAATATGACTATAAAGACTTCTTGAATATAAATAATGAACAGAAAGATTTAGTATTTGTTTTCTTGATGATAATTGTTGTTGTTGATCAAGATCAACCTGTTTGTGCTTGTAATTTTCAAATTTAGTGAAGGAAATAGATAAATGGGCTCATTGAAATAGCTGAAGTTAGGATTTTATGTTGTATGTTTGAATGAATTCAGGTTACGTATCTCATAGGATAATGTTATGGAGCATAAGCTGATCCCAGATGAGGTTATAGTTGCTCTCTATGAGCAACAAAAGATAGAGTTTTGTTAAAAATAGAACAATTTAAAATCCGCTTCGAAACTTACGAGGTACCTCACTACAATAACACGGTTACGCAGATGCTTCGACTCGTGGTCTTGCCATAAAGAGAGATGATAGTAAGATCAGTTGCAAGTATGGGTATCAAACCTATTATGCCACTATGGGTCATACTGAGGTATTACTATAATATCACTATATTTCAAAGCTTTTAAATATATTTGAATATGTCATTTGACAAATGATATCTATCTTGTAGGTTGAGCAATTGTATCAGATCATTAAGCATTGTGGTTACATCAAAAAATTAGTGGAGAAAAGCAGTTAAAATCAATCGAATGAGGTAACCATCTTTCTTTAATCGAGTTGGGTTTAAATCAAATAATTAATATCTGTTTGCTTTTTGATTTTATCTAGCCCATTTGGTATATTTTATGTTCCCACAAAGAAGCATTTGTTGCAGTAGTCACTACTGTGAAAACAAATGTTGCTTCTAGCCTTCTGATAATTTAACACAAGCTTTATTAGTTGATATAAGCTCTGTTGTTGTTTGGAATTTTGATAACTTTTTGGTTTCAAACGTATGTCGGGAAAGTTTAAGCAGGGACCTGCATGATTTGTTGTTTTGATGGATACCAAAACTTAAAAATAATTCAACCAATCAGAAAAATTTTGTTTGGTTAGTGGAATATAATTACGATGAATATGGATAATAAATTATAATTCAACGAATCAGAAAATAGTGTTTTGTTTCTTCGTTAGCATTTGTATTAATAGTTAATTCTGTTTGATTAATATAATATAGTTGATGAAGTTTTTTCAATTTTTTGTTTACTTAAAAGATAAAAGGGTCTGCACCTAAAGATCCAAAAGCTTCAACCCCAAAAGATGATGACGAAAAGGGTTTGGATGAAGAAGATGACGAGGAATGCAAGACTCATTATGCAATTCATGTGACGATAATTATTCAGTTGTTGACTTCTTAAAATAATTTATGCTATACATTAACTCAAATTTCTTTTTATTATATATAAGATGGGCATTTGTTCATGTTCCATTTCTTTCTTGCTACATGGCTTTTATATTTTGGAATTCTAATTGTTTTTAACCAGGTTCCTTCTGCAATTTAAGCAACATATATATGCAAGTTGTGTGAATTTAAGTTATAATCATGTCAAATGTTCCATTTTTTCATGTAAGATTATAGCCGATTACGTAATGGCACACCTTATTCTTTACTATTAACCTCATATATATTGCATATGTCACACCCTCAAAATCCACGTGCGGAGTTTTACCGCGAGGCGTGTGAACAAACCAGGATCAAAGTCAATAGTTACTCAGAACGACTCTATATGCCATGATTAAAAATAAATCAACCAAAGTACAAACTTTAAATTGTGCTGAAGCATTTTGTAAAACAACCCAAGGAAATAAAAGTGTATACTATGGCAAAACAAGCGCCAACCCAAAAGAGTAAACATTAACCATTAAATGATAAAAATGTCTTGAAGACCGAGTCTTAGTATGCAAGTGAACCATGGAGTACTCCTAAAGGCAAGCAAGCTAATGACCTAAGAATAGCATACTAAAATGTCAACACAATGGTTGGTGAGTTCAAGAGTTGATATTCAAACATAAACAGTTTAATAATAGAGATATACAAGTAGTGCATTGTAACAGATAGCTAGTCCATTAACTATAAATATTATTGCATAGTGATTTCGTAATTGAAGCTGACTGTGTTACGTTGTTGCCTCCTGTCACGACTCAACAGGTCATGACAATGTTCAATAGGACAAATTGCACCCGGTTGACCTCGAGTCACACAGGTGGGGCTCATCAGACCCAGTAGTACTACCCAAGTTTCCTCGATATTCAATATTAACAATTCGAAAGTGTGAGGACTTTCCCATGATAAACAGCACTATATTAATATTATGCACAACTAAAATATATATAAAGCGTTTATGTTTACCGGTATGCTATCTCCCCCAAAAGAGATTAAATAAAGAGTGGGGCATGAACTCACCTGATATGCGTATAGATACTTAGAGTTTGACTTGACTGACAGAGTGGATAGACAACCCTCAGAGGTTACCTAGATCATATAAGTATATGAGTACGTGCAACAGAGAACATGTGAAACCCTAAGTACACTACAACCAAAGACTCAAGGTTTCAGAAAATAAATACATTTGACACAGTTGACCCGTTTGACCCGTTGGTAACTTTATGTGTTATAACCCATTTAAGCAATCATACACATATATCATACAAGTTTAGCATTCAAAAGGTTCATATGTATGCTACATATCCAGGTATATCACTTAGATCATCATACAACCAAGTATCATACAAGTCATGCGAATCTAGAACATTAACATGTCCACTAGTTATAACATAATTAACATGTTACACAAAGATCAAATCACGCACCACATGCCATGTGAAGCCACTCACGACTTCACACCCTAAACCCTGCCAATCCTACTAAGTAGGGGCCTCAGATTCGCACGCGTGTATGATGATCACATTCACTACCCATTTACATACATTCAGCATACATCTCAACTATCAATTTCCAGTCCCAAGCATGATGTCTTAACTACTAATCAACATCCATGTCATACATGATCATCAAAGTCCTAACACCACCCATGATTATCCAAACATCTCATACAACTATATTAACATGTTCCAACCACATTAGAATTCATCCATGAACTTACTAACATGCTCCTAACATCTCAAACATGATCAAACTATCATCTTTCACATTTTGCATAAATAAAGTTTCCCTTTTGGGAAAGCACATCCCAAAATCTATCAAACATCCTATACATACATGAATTCATTAATAATATACCAATTCAAGTTCACATCAACATCTAAGCATGATCAACAACATCCAAACATCATAACTCATCAATTCATATCCTAAAAAGTTACTATCTTTAGTAATGTATGAACTATAGCATGTGTTCTTGAATTCCGAATGCTCACAACAACAATCTAACATCTAATCATCACCATGAACACATCCATAACATCAATTCATCAATAATTCAACATTACATGCAAAATAAAGTTACTATTCTTAGTAACCTATGAACATCAACATCAATTCATCAATTTCTTGTAAAATCAACGTAACCTAGCATCCATACAACCTATTTACCATCAAACATTCATCAAACAACCATCATTCATCCATAATTCTATCAACTTTCGAATTAGGGTTTGCTTCAAGTCATAGTTCATGACTAATCCACTAAAACTACACAATTCATGCATAATCAACGTTAACTAACATGTATACAATCTAACTAGCGTATCAACAACATCAAACAACATCCAATTCGACTCCATGAACACCAATTTCGCATCTAGGGTTCGGCCCTTACAAGAAAACCATAAAAACACTAAAACTAACCTTTATTCTTGCCAAAGAACACGATTTTGATGTTGTTAGCTTGTTGTGTGGCTTGAAACCGAACCAAAATCACAGCCAATTGCTTGATCTTGCTAGAATTCGCAAAGGGAGGGGATGTGGAAGGGAGTTCACGGCCGCAAATGGGTGTAGGCTAGGGTTTTTGTGTTTTGTTTAATTAATTTTGCCTAATTACCCTTTAACCCCCTTGTGTTTTGATATTTTATAAAAACTAGACTTTAACTCTTTGTAAAGTGCTTTTAGTTTAATAATATAAAGATATAAACTAATGAAAATCATTATATATTTTATCTTTATAAAAACACAAGGTATACGAATTAATACACACGTTTCCACGTTACGCGATTAATTCCCAATTAACATATAAAACACACAAACAAATAAGCATAATACAATAATCACATAATCAGTTAAATTATCAATAATTTAACATTTCTAATTATTATTAGGTCACCAACGTTAAACGACAACTAGTGTGTGTTTACGACACGTGTATGCAAAACTTAACGGAACTAACGGAGTTTGATAACGGAAATTTACCGGATGTCACATTATCCCCATGTTGAAAGAATTTTCGTCCCGAAAATTGCGTTACATGGTGAGAGTGTTCCATCACTGGTCTACTGCATTGGCACACAGAAATCGAAATCGAGTGAGTTTTGGATGAGTTGTCACATCATCCCCATGTTGAAAAAATTTCGTCCCGAAATTTAAATCAATACCTTCGTCTGCTGGCATCGTCTTTTCGAATAGTTGGGGGTACTTAAGCTTCATTTGGTCTTCTTGCTCCCATGTGAATTCCGGTCCACGTCGCGAATTCCAACGGATTTTGACAATAGGTATCTTGCTTTGCTTAAGTGTTTTCACCTCACGGTCCATCACCTCAACTGGTTCTTCAATAAAACGTAATTGTTCATCCACTTGAACTTCTTCTAGAGGTACGACCATCGTTTCATAAGTTATGCACTTCTTTAGATTTGATACGTGAAATACATCATGGATTCCACTTAGCGAATCAGGTAGGGCTAGTCGATAGGCCACTGGACCTATTCTTTCCACTATTTCAAATGGTCCAACATACCTCGGGTTTAGCTTCCCTCGCTTGCCAAACCGAACTACGCCTTTCCATGGTGAAACTTTCAATAAAACCTTGTCACCAACCTGAAACTCTAAAGGTTTCCGTCTCTTATCAGCATAACTCTTTTGTCGGTCTCGCGCTGCCGCCATACGGTTCCGTATCTGTACAATCTTCTCGGTTGTCTCATGAATTAACTCGGGACCTGATAGCTGGCTATCACCAATTTCCGCCCAGCAAACCGGTGATCTACATTTTATCCCATACAACGCTTCGAAAGGTGTTGCCTGTATGCTAGTATGATAACTGTTGTTATAAGAAAACTCCACAAATGGCAGGTGATTCTCCCGGTTATTCCCGAAGTCATTTACACAGGCACGTAGCATATCCTCCAACGTCTGTATGGTACGCTCACTCTGGCTATCCGTTTGTGGGTGATAAGCAGTACTTATATCTAATCGTGTACCCAAAGATTTCTGCAATGACTGCCAGAAGTGTGACGTGAAACGAGCGTCACGGTCAGAGATAATTGAGATCGGTACACCGTGTCTCGAAACGATCTCCTTGAGGTACAGGCGGGTTAATTTCTCCATCTTGTCAGTTTCCTTAATTGCAAGAAAATGAGCAGATTTTGTCAATCGATCCACAATAACGCATATCGTGTCACAACCAGTACTAGTCCTGGGTAGCTTGGTAATAAAATCCATGGAGATTTGTTCCCATTTCCACATTGGTATTTCGGGTTGCTGCAATAGTCCGGATGGTTTTTGATATTCCACCTTTACTTTCGAGCAGGTCAAGCACTTGCTCACATACGTAGCTACATCCGCTTTCATGTTAGGCCACCAATAGTGCGCCTTTAGATCATGATACATTTTGTCGGATCCAGGGTGTATAGAGCACTTAGATTTGTGTGCCTCACTCATAACTAAGTCTCTCAGATTTCCATGGGCAGGCACCCAAAGTCTATCCATGAAATACCGTATTCCATCCTCCTTCATCACCAGCTGTTTATCCATTCCTCTCAACGACTCAGAACCAACATTTTCCGTTTTTAAAGCTTCTATCTGTGCCTCCTTGACTTGTTCGGGCAGTTGAGTACTGACAGTAAGCTGTAAAGCTCGCACCCGTCTGGTTTTAGCTGTTTCCTTTCGGCTTAAGGCATCGGCAACCACGTTCGCCTTTCCTAGATGGTATTTAATAGCGCAATCATAGTCGTTTAGCAGTTCCACCCAACGTCGTTGCCTCATATTCAATTCCTTTTGCTCAAAGATATGTTGAAGACTCTTGTGATCGGTATAAATAGTACACTTGGTACCGTACAAGTAATGTCTCCAAATCTTTAAGGCAAAGACTACTGCACCCAACTCTAAGTCATGAGTAGTATAGTTCTTCTCATGAACCTTTAATTGTCTCGAGGCGTAGGCTATCACCTTTTCTCGTTGCATTAAGACACAACCCAATCCTTGAATGGATGCATCACAATACACCACGAAGTCATCCGTCCCCTCTGGCAGTGCTAGTATCGGCGCGGTACAGAGTTTCTGCTTTAACGATTGAATAGCCGATTCTTGACTCTCACCCCATTTGTATGTCGTCCCTTTGTGAGTCAAAGCTGTGAGAGGTTGTGCGATCTTAGAGAATCCCTCTATGAATCGTCGATAATAACCTGCTAATCCCAAAAATTGTCTTATCTCACTCGGCGTTTTGGGTGTGGTCCAATTTTTTATCGCCTCAATTTTGGCAGGATCAACATGTATCCCTTTCTCATTAACAATATGACCTAGAAATTGCACTTCTCGTATCCAAAAGTCATACTTAGAGAATTTGGCGTACAGCTGTTCCTTTTTCAATAGCTCTAAGATCATTCGCAAGTGCTCCTCATGGTCTTCCTTGGTCCTGGAATATATCAGTATATCATCGATAAACACAATGACGAACTGATCAAGATAGGGTTTGCACACACGGTTCATGAGGTCGATGAACATAGCAGGTGCATTTGTCAACCCAAAAGGCATGACCAAGAACTCATAATGACCGTAGCGGGTACGAAACGCAGTTTTGGAAATGTCTTCCTCTCGGACTCTGAGTTGATGATAGCCGGATCTCAAGTCAATCTTCAAATAATAACTTGATCCCTGGAGTTGGTCAAACAAGTCATCGATACGAGGAAGAGGGTATCGGTTCTTGACTGTTACTTTATTTAACTCCCTATAGTCAATACACATTCGAAATGTGTCATCCTTCTTCTTAACAAACAGGACAGGGGCTCCCCAAGGTGATGTACTAGGTTGAATAAAGCCCTTATCTAAAAGCTCCTGGAGTTGTGATGACAACTCTTGTAGTTCGTTCGGTGCTAATCGATAAGGTGCTCTAGCAATGGGGGCTGCGCCGGGAGTTGGCTCAATTTGGAATTCCACTTGACGGTGAGGTGGTAATCCAGGAAGATCCTCTGGAAACACCTGTGGAAAGTCGCGCACTATGGGAATATCCTCCATTCTCCTTTCTTTCGCTTGCTTATCGGTTACAAGTGCTAGAATAGCCACACGACCCTTTCGTAGTAACTTTTGGGCTTTCATGAACGAGATGATGCCTATCACAGCACCACTTCTATCACCTCGGACTGTAAGAATTTTGTCATCAACAGGAATTCGTATGATCTTCTCATGACATATAACTTCCGCTTGCTTGCTAGAAAGCCAATCCATGCCTATCACAATCAAAACTCCCCAGCGTAACAGGCATAAGATCTATAGCGAAAGTATGACCAGCAAGTTCTATCTTACAGTCTTTAAGGATATGCGTTACATGGATCTGTTTACCGTCAATTCTACGGTGTATTTAGATTCTAAGGCGGAGGGTATTCACTTAAAAGACTACAGAATTTTAAGGACAGAAACTCCTATCAGCTCCAGTATCGAATAGTACTGTAGCAAAACAACCATTAACATAGAATCTACCAGTAACAGTTGTAGGATCATTTAGAGCCTCACCTGAGCCAATGACGAAGGCTCTCCCTTTGGCTCCATCTTTGTTACCGCCATTACCGTTACCATTTCCACCGTTATTGTTGTTACCATTGTTTTTGTTGTTATTGTTGTTGTTGTTGTGTCCATTTCTGTTGTTGCCATTTCCATTTCTCCTTAGTTGTGGGCAATTTCGCCTGTAGTGCCCTTCTTTTCCACATTCAAAACAACCCTTAGGAGTTTCCTGAGGTTGTTGTGTCCTCCTTACCAGCTCACCACAGCAATCCTTCGCAGCGTGTCCAATTTTACCACAACGTTGACACTTTAAGTTATCACAACTTCCCACACGATGATAGTTGCACCGAGTGCACTTCGGGTGTTTACCACCATAACCACTGGGTCCTTGATTATTTGCAGTTGTTTGGTGGAAGTTACGATTATTGTCGAACCTCCGTTGTTGTTGGACCGGCTGTTGTTGCTGTCGAGGTTGGGGTTGACCGCTAGAAGATGATGATGCTTTGGTATTGTTGGCACTATCCCACTTTCTCTTGTTATCGGGCACGCTTGCCACGGCGCCCCGCTTGGGTAGACGTCCTTGCTCCACGGCTTGGTCAGTTAGCTTATGAGCTAACTGGATGGCTTGCTGTATTGTGGTAGGGTTGGAAGCAGTTACCATACTTTAAATTTAGGGTACTAGTCCCCGTATGTAATGTTCAACCCTTTTATGCATCTCATTCACCATTCCCGGGCATTGTGTTGCTAGTTCGTGAGTTCTGGTGGTGTAGGCCTCGATTTCCAAACCCTGCATCTTCAGTTGCCAGAACTCTATCTCTAACTTCTGCACTTCATTGCGAGGACAGTACTCCTCGGTCATCATTGCTTTGAATTCCGCCCACGGCAGTCCATTAGCCATTGCTTGCCCTAGCATATGGACTTGCGCATTCCACCAGGATAAGGCGGCACCCTCCAGGGTCCCGGTGGCATACTTCACCTGATCAGCAGGTGGGCAGTTGCATTTGAAGAATACGGACTCCGTCTTCTCGAACCAGCGTACTAGTCCCACAGCACCTTCAGTACCGCTATAGGTATGTGGCTTACAGTCCATGAAGGACTTATAAGTACACGTCGGTGGTCCTGCTTTAACACAACAAATATTGATCAGACAACCTATACGGTTACACATGATATTCGGTTTAACTTTCAATCTTTGTTTACATGCCGGCTGTCCCGCTTGGGCAGCAGCCATCGCTACCTGAATCAGGGCAGCTATCTCAGCAGGGGTCATGTTCACGGCACCACCGCCATGGTCTCCGGCTCCACGTCCACGTCCGCGCCCACGCCCACGTCCACGTCACGTCTACGGGCGTCCATTTTTCACTTTACATTCACAAATACAATAATGAGTAACATCAAACACATTTATCTCATTGAAGTACAGTAAACAATAAAGAAATAATAAATCATCACAACCACAACATTCATAACAAAAATAATAACCAAAGTATATAAATTGCAAATGAGTCACAATGTATTCATCAATGTCAAAATTTAAGTTTGTCGTTCTGGTGGGGAAACAACCCTTCCCACATAGGTTTCAAAGAAAAACACTACGTAATCTAAGTCATATAAGAAAATCAATCGACAATATCTGACCCATCACTGTCATCTTCCATCTCCTCCGGTTCCTCCTCCTCAGGTTCCTCCTCAGGTTCCTCATCCTCAGGGTCTACTGCAGGAGCAGGAGCTATAGCAATCTGAAGCGCTGCCAGCTGAGCTTCCAAGGTAGCAATCCTATCATCAGCCACTGTATCCCTCTGTTCGCGAGCAGCCACGCGTCCTCTGAGTGCTATGATCCCATCTTCCATTTGGTAACACCCGTTTAGGGTCTTTCCATGGTGCTCCTCGAGTTCATCCACCTTATGTCGTAGTTTGTACACCTCGGTCTGCAGTGTACAAACGTCACTTGTGAGTCGCCTGACTCGATGCTACTCTGTATCCAGTGCTGCCACCAATGCAGCAATCAATTGCTCATTGGACTGCACTGTCCGGGGTAGTGAAGGCATTGCTTGCTCAGAGTTACTTCTCGTTCTGGGTCTCGGGTCAGGTACGCGTTCCCTATACATTATGTGATTGACAAACTTAGGATAAAAACTCCAGTCCCTTGGGGGTCACGCTTCATCAACGCAAAAGGTTGATCCCAATCAAACTCCCCTCAAGGATAATCTAAACGAGGCCAGTCGAGTCCATTATCAGGTACAGGTGCGGGAGGTGGGGACTCGGATCGTGCAGGTGATGCAGGTCGTTTACCACGAGCTCTTGATGACGATGCCATGCTGCAGATAGTGTGACGTGTATGCCAATGAGTATACAGTAGATGAAAATAAAGTACAGGTAACTAACTAACTGTGTGCGGTTATAGTCTAGTGTGTATGCAACCTAGTTCCCTATTGTGTCACACCCGGGCCCTCACATCAACAATATTGTCCGCTTTGCCCACGAGGAGCTCACGAATTTGCTTTTGGTTGCCCGGGTGAAAACTTCCCAGGGAGGTCACCCATCCCTGGATTGCTCCCACCTGAGCACGCTTAACTGTGGAGTTCTCCTCTAATCCACAGCCAATACGCCCAAAACACGTTGTTGATGTTAGAGGCCAGACATTCCTTATGAACCAGGAATCTCTCCTGTCCACGGCCAATGTGGGATATGTGTAGGGTGTCACAGCATACAACTTTGTATGTTATTAATTTATACCAACAAGTTTGTTCACTTTTCTAGGTTCTTGATTAAGGGTGTTAAAAAATATCCGAATCCGAGAATCCGATCTGAAAATCCGAAATTTCGGATATCCAACTTTGAACACCCCTGTTCTTGATATGTATATTATTTTTGGTTCATTGTCCCAAACCATTTTTCTTTTGGTTTTTATTGAAAAAGTAGTATTTCATTAACCCAAAACAAACCATTTTTCTTTTACTTTCTTTATGTTTTTTTCTCTTTTGTATTAACACATTGTACTTGTCTTTTATGCAACACACCCCAAAAAGTACACCTTAAATTAAAGTATGTTTTTATACATATCTAATTACATTAAAGATCTTTCAGAGGTAATTTCTAAAACCCTTTACATTAGTATTGCATTCACCAATGCATTAAGGAAAAAAACAAATATATGCTTCACATTTCACGAAATAGATTTATTAGGTTTATACTATAGCTCAATGTTATTTGTGTGCGTTTACTCTAATTCTTATCATAATCTAGACATATTTTCTCACTGCAGCTTTCGAACCAATATATTTGTACATTTCTGTATACACTAAAGCTTCATTAGTATCGTAGAGCTGCTTTTGAAGTGCTAAAGTTGAGACGACACAACTTTTGATGGCTTACCTTTTGTAACTTTTTCTTTTGCACATTAACAAACCGTTGTAAATCTAAAATTGTGTCGTTGATTATGAAGTACTCATGATGTAAACTAAATTACAATTTTAATGGTTGGCTCTTTTGCACCTCATTGTTGTATTCAAGATTTTAAAGTTTGACATGCATAGGTTAAAAGTTCGGCTGTAACCTGCTTTCACAAGACAATGTTATATTTTATAAAACTATTTAGTTTTTCCTGTTCTATAGCAGAAAACTAAAATGTCTACCGTAACACAGATGTATACGTATGGGTAGATAGATCACACAGATGCAACAAAAAAATAAAACTAACAACAGTATTATACAATATATCACGAGAGTATCGATATTATACTAAATAGAAAACGAGTACCGTGATGTAAATTAGCGCAGCCGCCGCATCGTGCGGGTTTCCTACTAGTATACATATATATATATATATATATATATATATATATATATATATATTATATATATACATATATATATATATATATATATATATATATACATATATAGATACATATATAGATATATACATATATATAGACATATATATATACATATCTATCTCTATATATATCTATCTATCTATCTTCTCTCTATCTATCTCCCTCTCTCTCTATCTCTCTATCTCTATGTATCTCTCTCTGCTCTCTCTCTCTCTGTCTCTCTGTCGCTCTCTGTCTCTCTGTCTCTCTCTCCTCCCTCTCTCTCTCTCTCTCTCTCCTCTCCTCTCTCTCTCTCTCCTCTCTCTCTCTCTCTCTCTCTCTCTCGCTCTCTCTTCTCTCTCTCTCTCTCTCGCTCTGTCTCTCTCTCTCTCTCTCTCTCTCTCTCGCTCTGTCTCTCTCTCTGTCTCTCTCTCTCCTCTCTCTCTCTCTCCCTCTCCCTCTCTCTCTCCCTCCCTCTCTCTCTCTCTCTCTCTCTCTCTCTCTCTCTCTCTCTCTCTCTCTCTCTCTCTCTCTCTCTCTCTCTCTCTCTCTCTGTCTCTCGTCTGTGTCTGCCGCTCTCTCTCTCTCTCTCTCTCTCTCTCTCTCGCTCTGTCTCTCTGTCTCTCCTCTCTCTCTCTGTCTGTCTCTCTCTCTCCCTCTCTCTCCTCTCTCTCTCTGTCTCTCTCTCTCCCTCTCTCTCTCTCTCTCTCTCTCTCTCTCTCTCTCCTCTCTCTCTCTCTCTCTCCCTCTCTCTCTCTCTCTCTCTCTCTCTCTCTCTCTCTCTCTCTCTCTCTCTCTCTCTCTCTCTCTCTCTCTCTCTGTCTCTCTCTCTCGCTCTGTCTCTCTCTCTCGCTCTGTCTCTCTGTATCTCTCTCTGTCTCTGTCTCTCTCTCTCCCTCTGTCTCTCTCTCTCTCTCTCTCTCTCTCTCTCTCTCTCTATCTCTCTCTATCTCTCTCTCTCTCTCTCTCTCTGTGTGTGTGTGTGTGTGTGTGTGTGTGTAAGAAGTTATATATCTATGTGTATGAAGATATGTGTGTATGTGATTTCGTGTGTATGTGTTAGTATATGTATATATGTGTGGGTGTGTGCTCGTGTATATGAGTTATATATAGATGTATATGTGTGACTATGTCAAATGGAACATAAAATAAGTGTTGGTCGGGTTCTCAGGTTAATTATGGCCAATAATTGTAGGATTGGGATCAAACGATATCTAATGGTTGTGTTTTTTACCGATTGTTGTTAGAAAATTTGGGTCATTTTTATGGGTGATAACTTTATCATACGAAGTTCAAAATGGATGAATTTGAAGTCTAAAACTAAGTTCAATGAGTCTAGTTTCCAACCCAATTGGTCTCATAAAAAAATGAAGTTTTCAGCACTCAAACAGTTGATACAAGAAGATTAGTTAAAACTAAATTTCTTGGCAGATTGTTTGGTCAGAATTTTAAAGCACATATCACTCTCAATTTTTAACAAAATGATCATATTTTCTCCGGAAATCATATTCCATGGTGATATCTTTAAAATTCAATTGGTCTTGCGTCATTTCGTTACCGTTTTGACCTCCAAACTGATTTTACAAAATCTGTGTGCAAATAGTAAGGTATGCTAAATACTTTTCAAATTAATAATTGAGGATAGTAATTTAAACACAAAAATTTGAAATAAATATTAATAAATACATATATGAGATGATATGGTATAAACGTGTTATCGCGTTGAAATAACAAACGTGTCTCGTGGAACCATGTAATTCTAAATATATAAATATATACGTAAACAATAGAGGTGAGTATATATATACTAATTTTATGCATATATATTTATCTTGTGTTAAATAATGGGACTAATAAGATTATTTAGGTGTAAATATATATGTGTCAAACCTGAATTCACCTGAGAAAAGATCGAATGTGTTATAATGTCTATTAGGTGTGTTAATTACAAGTTCAATTGTATATTGTAATAGGTGTTTGATTGCTTGTGTTTACACGCGTTGCAAGAAGTCTTTTTTCATTTCATTACTTGCTGTATCACACAAGGTGAGTTTCGCGGCCCCTTTTATTACTATTATTTGTAAACCTCAAAGGGGAAAAGTATGCTCAACCTTTTTTATGGTGTGAACACATTTATATTTTTGGACTATTGTGTTTACTGTTTGTAAGCTAATATCTAGTAATTCATGAGTTTTTTGTGTGCTTCTTTATTCACAACTATTTAACTCTGGTGTTGAAGCCGACAGACATGTATTGATAGTACTATTAGGTTGACACCCCCACCCTTGTTTGTTAGTAAACTAGTTGGGACTAACAATGGTCACGAACGGTCCCTAGGGTGAATATATTCCGACAAGATCTGTGTGTACGTCATAGGTTTAGTTGTGAGGCTCATGATTACATGTGATATAGCTTGCTTATAACTATATGCACTTATGTCCTACCAACTATTACATATCATCAATTTTTATTCGTTATTTAAACCTACGAACTCACATGTGTTGACCTTGTGAACATATCATTTCAAGTAGCAATTATCAAAGATAGCTATAATCAATGCCTTAGAGATGACCCTAAGGAATACATTCTAGACTTGCTCAAGCGTTTCAAATAATTGTGTTTTAGTTCAAGCTATCATTGTTGGACATGTTTACCTTTACTTGTTCCCGGGATGTGGTATTCAAAATTATCATACATGTTTGACTATGTTTATTTTGGAATTGACTAACTACGACACAAGTCTCCATTTGTGTCGGGTGACGTAACGACACGTTGGTTTTCATCATTTAATACATCTCTACAAGCTATCAATGTGTTATGATGATCCCGTCCATTACATCTTCGTGTTTCCGCTATAAGCGAGGGTTTAACACTATGGTATTGGGGGACGCAATCTCCCCATCAGCGACACCCTAATAGCCATTCAGGCGGGTCAACGATTCTTTCACATGATATAGTTCTTGGTGGTTATAATTTTAAGTGTCCCATGTGCTAATGGTGGTTTCAGACGGTGTCAATTGTTAATGTGGTAGATTCTAAGAAGTAAGGTAAATCGTTGATAGTTAATTACTCCGAGGAGATGTAAATTCTTTTAAAATGTTAAACTTAAATGAGCTAGGAAGCCAATGAATGCCTCACATGTCCTATGTTGTGAATCTTCACTAAGTATTGATCATTATTTATGATTGATGATTTTAGTTTCTTATTATACTTATACTCAAAAAGAAAGACCCGTGGCCTTTGCAACTAGTCTTTCACCACCTCAACATTAAATTTTTACACAATAACTCCCGGTACAACTTTGTAAAATATCATTCTGAACCCCTTAGAAACGAGTCAGGTATAAAATATTTACACCTAGAGATGGTCTACGTTTCAATGTTTCTTTACGTTTTGACATAAGTTTTAATGAGTCGGTTCAATATAAAATGTTTTCGTACTTATTTTTATGTGAGATTCTGTGTATATTATTATCAACTTAGTTAAAAGATTCTGCTTCATCATCCGAGTATGATTAAGTGAGTTTATGAGATTAAACTTGTGTTGAAAGACAAACACCAATACTGCATAGGTTGTGTCAAAGAAGTTGACAAAGTCATAATATCATAAAAATGTGATATAAGAGTTTATTATCAGATTTGGTATAAACATATAGCTTTAGAAATAAGATCATTCTACAGAAATTTTAGTTATAAATTGAGATCTTCAAGAATAAAATATGTCAACTCGCTTCACTAGCATAAAATCTACCTATGTGTCTCACATGTTTTTTTTCTCATCGCTTCCTTCCATCATAAAACCATGAATATTTACATCTTTCACATGATTCAAGAGTTGTTTAAATATAAAAAATAAAAAGTAATTGAGTACTTGTAAAAAAATTAAATAAAAGCTAGTAACTAAAGTAACATTCATTACTAAAATAAAGTGCAACTAAGCAATAATCATTAATAAAAAATAGATCTAAGTAAAAAATTTGATGTCACAACTAAACAAAAAAAACAAGATGTTAAAATTGGATATGTAAGCTCTTAACATATGCTCCCTGGGACACGATCATTGGTTATGGAAGACTCCTTCACAATATATATATGTTCATTTACTTCTAGACCTTCTTTAATGGTTGGAAGCTCATTTCGGGTAATTGTATTGTATTGACAGAATTTTTAAAAATATAATAGATCTAATCAAGAACTTATGAGTATTTATAGGTATTATTTATTTTTAAAATGTAAGAGTAGTTGTGAGAAATACTTGTTTAAAAATGACATGCTTGGCTTGATCATCCCGCCGCTCACCATACTGCAACAGTACCGCATGGGGTGGGGTGGTGTTCATGTATGGTGATCATCTAAATAACCATCTTAATGATTTTCAAAAACCACACCCTCTTACGTAATGTTGTGTTCTCGAGTATTTTTTAAAAAGAGGAATGGAAAGAAATGAAAAGAAAACTAGAGAATATTAGTGTTCCTAGGTTCTTTGATATAATAAAGTGAAAAGAAGAGATAGGAAAATATTTTAACATTCTAATCATCTTAATTTTTCTTTCAAATAGACAAAGTAATCCCATATAAATAAGCTTCCCACCTAACTTTCCATCCTATCATTATTTCTTTTTCTTTTATTTAAATTCTTGAATACAAAATTACATTATATCTTTGTCTTCCCATCCCATTCTTTTCTATCCTTGAATACAATTTTGTTCTATTCATTAAGTTATTAAACACGTGAAAATAATGTAAGGTAGAGGGGGTGTCATCTTTCACATCTCTCCCATCCATAACATACGTTCTTCTTAACATCAATTTGACATCAATGTTTTTCTCACTTTCTAATTTTTCTTTTTCTATAAACCTTGAAACAATCCATCTTTCACATCCCTCTAATCTCTAAACCTTCTTAGGTAGTGCATGTTTGTTGTACATTGAATTAGCATTAACATGACATCATCAGGGTAGTCATCTAGATCATCCCCTCCACGTGGTTGTACCATCATAGGCGAAGCTTATATGGGGCATGGGTTTTTTTCGTCAGTAGTCTTAATTTTCGGCTCATTAGTGTAAATTTCCCGTCCAATAGTGGAAATTTTTTTAATAAATATGAAGTTCGCAAACCCCCCCCCCCCTTAAAATAGTTTTCTTTTGCCCCCTCCCCCAAGTTATTGTTCAAGCTCCACCACTACATACCACATAACGATGTATGTGTTTCGATCCTCTTCCGAGTGCACATCTGCCCCCCTCTAAGTATTAATTTATTTCCTAAAATGAATTTATAAATGGTATAGACGGTAGGATGAAATATAAAGAAGAAAAGAATTAGAGTTTAAATTAAGAATTAGTGAAACTCTATAGATAAAACCATAGCTAATGTTATGTTAGTATGTTAAAACCTGTAACTTAAATTTCCATTAGCTAATGTATAAGATCCAGAAATATGAATGATTACGGTAACACATTTACCCCAGCTAAAAATGCTTAAAAATTACCATGTTACCTAACATGAACAAATTAAGATTAAAGGGGGAATGGGTCAAGTTTTGCTCCACGCATCTTCCATATCTTGAGAGATGCTTTAACAATGATTCCAGTGCCATTATTGAATAAAAACACTTTGGCTGCATCATAAATTGCCGTCGTAGGGTACACTCTTGATGTGATCACTGTTCTTCCTCCTTGTGCAAAGCTTTCTACGATTGAGTGATCCACCTACATTCCTTACTTTTTCTTAGACAATATATACACCCACATGTTTAATATAAAACCAATTATAAATAATAATAAATTATAAGGCATAAATACTTGTAAGTAATCCTCAACATATTTAGAGAGAGATATAAGGAGATGTAGTTACATAACCACCTTATATATAATAATTAAAACAATGTATACTAATGTTTATGTGGTTCTCATATTTACTTACTTAGAATTAGTTTAATATTAAACGACACACTATAAATACAAAACCAAATTATACTAGAATGCCGCAGACAAAGTGCATCAGAGAGTGCAAGAGAGTTTGATGTGTGTTTATACAACACAATTAAACCATTAATTCTAATGGTTTTGGTAGGTGGCTACTTAAAATGATTGTTTAGCAAACAACCCAATGTATGCGTCACGCATGTGTGTGTACACGTACATATTTATTTGTGCATAGATAAGAGTTTTTAGTCCTTTTGATTTTTATTTTCTTTCATATTTTGTAGTTTAATTGATAAATTAAGTTTAGGGATCTTACATACCAATAACCTCATGTTGTAGTTTTCACCATGGAGTACAGGAACAATGCTTCCATATACCATTTTTCCCACATCTAAATGCTTTGATGATCTACATAAATTTGGATCCCATAAAGAAGTTTTTAAGGTTTAGATAATAAAAAATAAATCATATTAGAACAAAGAAGGACAAAACTAAAATCAACCTTGATTCATCAGCGCAAAAATAAGTTCTTGATGTACCATCTATGTTCTTTGCAATGTAGAAATAAATAGGGGTTTGTTCCGAAAGTGTTGCATCAGCTAGGACCACAACACCAAAAGGTCCCAAAACACCCCTCATGGCTGAACCCCCGCTTGTGGTGCAGTTGAACATATCAGCTTCTATAGTTTCACCCAACAAAGCTTCGTCTATCTCAAATGAGGCACTTATGTCCAACTATAACCATTGTTATATCAAATGAAAGTTAATTACATCACAACCATGTATTATTTTCATCATTGATTATCATCAATAGTGGTGGATCTAGAAATTTTCATCAAGGGGTTGAAAATAGATTAGGTGAAAACACTTCTATCCATTTTTAGCAAATTTCAATCTTTTTACGTCTAGCAAATTTCAATCTTCTTACACCTAATGATTACATTGAAATTCTTAAAAAGTAACACAAGCCTATAACATATATTTTACCTCTGACGCGGAGCTAACATCTAGCGGAATAAGTGATCCAGGCCGCAACTCAACGTCTTTGAATTCATCACACTTCTCAGATCGTAATGTATTTACTTCCTCAACCGGCCATTGTATCAAGTTACTTTGTGTCTTCCGGTCAAACAACACAGTTCTTGGAACATTCTGTAAATGTTTTAAGTAAATTTGCACTGATTATTACAAATATCTTTTGTACTAATCTTAAATTAACATAATTATTATTAAAAACAAAAATAACTAAATCTTGTTTATATGTGTAAGGGAATGTTACTATACAAAATTCATTTTTCAGACAAAGCATATGATGTTTATTATGCAAGAAGAAATATCAGTTGTGTAAAATCATCATACATGGATGAAAATATCGCTTAAGATTAAAATTATCATTAAAGAGTGAGATCAGTATGCAAGGAGTATTCTCGTGTGATAATTTCACGCAATGCATAATCCTTCTTGCAGAATAAAATTCGTACATTTTGTACTTCAAACTTCAACTAGGACCAATACATGTGTGTGTATTTCTATATACATAGCTAAGTTATATATTTTTTCGTACTATATCTTACCATCATATTTGCCCATCCTTTCTTTAGATCATTTTGTTGAGGATCTGTTTCTCCAACATAGCCCCATAAGACTCGTCTCTTCTTACTCGGGTCATAAAATGTCTTTGATGCATAAAACTTCCCATAATCATATCTCAACCCGATACCCACATCCATTTCTGGATCATCCGGATACCATTTATCCTTCACAGGGTCATACGTCCCGATTGCATACCAGTCATGTCTATCTTCATCCCCACTTTGCTTCAACACATACTTAACACCCGAATCATGATTTGACATATCCAACCCGACTCTATCCATCATGGATACCGGGTAAAGATCCACACATTCCCACATACCCGTACCTGGAACTGAATGGAGCACCTCATCCAACAATTCAAAATGGGTGAAATTTTTGGTATGGTAAACTAATGCACAACCTATGGTATTGTTGTGCTTCGACCCCATAACCATTCGATACTTCCCATCCGGCCCGATCCAAAGAGTTGAGGGGTCCCGGAAGTCTTTACGACCGACACCGAAGGGAGGGTAAAGGATGGGATTTTGTGTGTATTTGACCCAATCGATTAGAAGAGGATCTGAAGAATTGACGGGGTATGCAAGGCATTGAAGTTGAGAGAGATCATGGGCATTACCTGTGTAGAACATCATGATTTGACCGTTAGGAAGGACAGTGGCAGAGCCAGTCATTACCCCTTTGATGTCATACCAGTGATCAGGAACCATGGCTATAGGGAGGTGGAACCAGTTGATGAGATCTTTGGAGACTGCATGTCCCCATGTGATATTGCCCCATATTGCTGAATTCGGGTTGTATTGATAGAATAAATGGTACCAACCCAAATGATATAATGGACCTGCATGTTCAACCCAATTATTAAAAAATGAAAAAGAAAAATACTTATCACAATATTATAATTGTAAATTATTGTTTCTAAAGTTATCTAATTAATTTTTATCTTTCTAGGGCGAGATAATTATACAAAGTTTATGTGTTGTATGAAATGTATGAAGTTTATCATAAAAGAAAAATTCACACTTCGCCTAAAAATATCATGTAATAAATGGGTGATAATTACACGAAAAACATAATTCTTCTTGTGAAAATATTTCTTATGCTTTGTACGAGAATTGAGGTTTGTTTTTAAATTTCCACTATCTTTCCATATGTATAATGTTTGGTCTATGGCTTGTAATTTTTAATCACAACGTGACTATTTATACAATGTATTAATTTATCTTTTATAAAATTTATAACACCTAATTGTATGTAAAAGCCATCAAAATTATGTAGCTTTGGTTACATATCTTTTAATTCTAATACAAATAAATTATTTAACCAAACTAATTCCATAATTTTCATACAACTAATTGCATCTCAACCTTACAATCCAATACTATTCATTTCTAAGCCCCTTCAACACCATCTTTAAACTCAAATTCGTTGAACCTTTTGATTATTAATCCAATACTATTCATTATAATTGTCAACGGTTTGTTTAAAATTCGGGTTTAAAGTTATTTTTAAATTTAAATTGGTCGTAATACGTAGAATTACCATTAAAGAAAACACATTTAAACCATGTTTCTTCCGACCTAAATATATTTGGTTTAGTTATTAGTTTATATTAATAAAACAAAATAGATATAATGACATAGTCATTTTCTAACATGTTAATCTCACCTCCATCTATTCTCCATATATGATTGTTCATAAATATTGTAAAAAAAAGAATTTATTTTCAAATGGGTTTTCTTTATAGATGCTCATTTGAAACTATATCAATCAATTACATTTTTTATAAATAAATAAATTATATCTTTATAAGTAGTTTGATGAGATTTAATATTTAATAAATACAATTTACCTTCTAGCTTATCAATTTTAAAAATAAAATACTTTTCAAAAGGTATAAAAAGAGATTTATGAATAATTATTAATAATTATCTTTTTTTCCTATATTATTTTTTATAATTTAAATATGTTTATTGCATATAATATGTAATAATTTTTTTGATATGTTATCTATAATATATATTATATTATATGTATATAAAATCTACAATATAATTTTTTTTTATTTCAACCCGTGTAACAAACGAGTATATAATCTAGTTATACAATTAATAAAGTAAAATGAGTTTTGTCATGTGTTATTTTCTCACACTCAATTTATCATATGTCACAAGCATAGCAGTTGTCCATTTACTGATTATATTAAATTCTAATAATATCATTCATATCATTTCCAAATTCTAAAACATATATTTTAATAAATTAAAAACATGTTTCTGTTCATTATAAAGAAATGGAATTTAAAAATAAAATTTTATGAAATACGAAATTTTTAGTACAAAGAACTTTTTATAAAAGAATAATTTTATAAAAAAATTTTGTTTAAAAAAATTGAATCTGTAAATAAACACTTTTAAAAGAAACTTTATTAAGGATGAAAGTTCAAAAAATGTTACTATTTCGTTAGTTATGATGGTTAATTATACGTAATTTCAGTAATATTATATTTTAAAAAAAAATATGTTATAATTTTTAAGTATTCATTACTATCTTTTAATTTTATATTTTTATTTTAAAAGTGTACTATACGGGTTTCTAAATCAGTTAGTTTTAAATATCTAGTTGTATATAAAAAGGGTTTAATGATCTGGATGAAACAAGTAGAATTGCATATTTTGATTCCATAAATAACTTTATTCCGTTGTTAGTGGATTGTAAAACAAAAGCTAGAACGAATTTATTATGAGTTGGTCATTCATTTTTCGTATGCACTTGTAGATTCAAGTTTTGAATATGGGGATGGAACAACCCAACGGCAGTGCACATATTTAAGGTCTTTTTTAATCGAAAAATGACGAATACATACAACATTAATAGGGAAAAACTATGGATAAAAAATAAGAATTAATTTTTAGTTGAACTTAATGGTTTTGCCTCGAAGATTATACGTTTAACAACACCATACTCATTTTTTAATACAATAACACATATTACGTAATATTATTATATCATGTTATATCATATCATGTGTCATTATATTATATTACGTTACATTATTACTTCACAAATTATGCATGTTCAAATATTGTTCAAGTAATAAAACGTTAACAAAAGAAAAGTTAATTTTTTTTAAAAGTTAACGCTTATCTAAAATATTTGATACATCATTAGGGGCAAATTTTGTTTTAATCTTTTTTTGTTTTAAGGGTATTCTTATCGTATAACTTGTTCTTTTAATTAATATTGGTGTATATATGAAGTGCTTTTCATACGTTTTTAATAAAACAAGTTGAATTCACGCTATTTATCAAAACATAAACGGATTATAATAAACAAAGCCTTTTCATTGGAAGAATACTTACCGTTTGGATCTGAAGAACATCAGCAAATCACCCATCGAAAGATGCGAAACCCATGACAAAGAAATTCATAAAACATAAATCAGTGAATAATTTTACTTTAGAACAAAATATAAATTAATTAAATAAATGACTAAGAGTCGTTTAATTTAAATAGTATTTAAAAAGAGACAAATAAAAATATATAAACACTTGTGTATATGATTTTAACTACGATACAAACACGATTTTGCATACACTTCATATAATTGTACGTTTATACGACTTTTATCAATTAAATTTGACGCATACCACTGATGAAATTCTTATCGGGTTGAAAGTGGTAAATGGGTCGTTGCCATTTTACACTATCATCAGCTCTAACCACCTTCTTCTCTGGCCACTCCACTCTAATTGAAGAGCGTTCAATCACAGTCTCCGGCAAGGCTGAAATAATTGTTCTGAAAGATGACTGCAGGCGACCTTGAGGCTTTTGCAGTTGGTTGTAAGTTACAGCGGTCAAAGATGATAGGGCTAGAATGTAGATAAATAAACCAACAAGGATCTTTCGGGAGGATGATCGGCCCATTGGAGATCCAGTGGATTCGGGCCGCCTTTCAAGGTCATGGTAATTAGCAACGATAGGGGTGATGAAGGAGAAAGCCATGGTGATCAATATGGTTTGGACACGGGACAAACTCGAGGGTTATGTTACCAGGGTTTTAAAAAAGATGAGTTTTGATAAATACATGCATAGTATTTTATAGTGACATTGAAGTTTTGATTTTAATGGGAGATACGAGTCCAATGTAATAATAACATTAAATTGAGAAGATATATTCCACAAAGGGTTAATAATATTTCAATGTTTATTAGTTTTTTCTTTAACTGTTATTAAAAGTTTAACAAAGATGATTTCCGTAAATGTCATGAAACTCATGATCAAAATTATATTTTGTAAACCATAAATTATTTATAAAGTTTAGTTAATTATGTTTGTAAACATTGCAAAAACATATATATATATATATATATATATATATATATATATATATATATATATATATATATATATATATATATATATATATATATATATATATATATATATATATATATTGAGAAGATATGTAAACATTGCAAAAACATATATATATATATATATATATAGAGAGAGATAGGAGGGAGAGAGAAGAGAAGAGACATGAGAGAGAGAGAGAGAGAGAGAGAGAGAGAGAGAGAGAGAGACAGAGAGAGAGAGAGAGAGAGACCGAGAGAGAGAGGAGAGATAGAGAGAGAGAGAGAGAGAGAGAGAAAGAGAAAGAGCGAGATGAGAGAGAGAGAGAGAGAGAGAAGAGAAGAGAAGAGAGAGAGGAGAGAGAGAGAGGGGAATCGATAGATATATCTATCTCTCTCTCTCTCTATAGGTCTAGATCTTATATCTCTATCTCTATCTCTCTCTCTTCTCTATTATAT
Source organism: Flaveria ramosissima (assembly GCA_025215565.1). Taxonomy (NCBI): domain Eukaryota; kingdom Viridiplantae; phylum Streptophyta; class Magnoliopsida; order Asterales; family Asteraceae; genus Flaveria; species Flaveria ramosissima. The sequence continues at coordinate 32,161,414 of CM046043.1, read as the reverse complement.
ATATATATATATATAGGTATCTCTATATATCTATGTATCTCTCTAATATATATATATATGTAATATATATATATATATATATCTATATATATATCTATATATATATATATATATATATATATATATATGATGGGTTTGTTAGAACATAAAAACAAGTTTAACCATTTAAACTTTCAGAAAACGCAGCGGATATATAGCTTTAAAACCGATTTTATAAGCTGAAAAATATGTTCTTTAAGTGACCATACAAGTGTAAAAAACAAACCCATAAATCAAAGGATCATTATATGTGAATAGACATGCTAAAAGTATATCAAACAACATAATATGACAGCCACAAGGGGGCTGCCAAACTACCTCTTTCAGCAGCTAAAAGTCGACCAAAGATAGAAGATAGGAGGCTGAAATATGGCCAAAACTTCAAGCTTAGAAGTTCTCAAGTGCTCATTCCCACAAAGGCTCTAAGTAGGCATCTTAGTGCTTGTTCTTGGACACCAAAAACCCAAAAGGAAAGCTGCCAACGGGCCTTCAAAATCGTGAGAAATGGGAGGATGAAAACGACCAAGGTTCCAAGAAGAGGAACCCTCAAGTGTGTATACCCCAAGCTCTTTGCAAGACCCCTTCTTGTTAGGAAGAACACCACCAAATCAACACCAAAATCGTTCTCCAAAGACCTCTAAAGGCTGCTGCCTTGTTTTGAAATTTAGAGAGAGAGAAGGAGGTGTTTTGTTGCATGCAAAAATGAGATTGATGAGATTGTGTAAGACCCCAAGACTAGTTAAATGTTTGTGTGTTTTACAAGACAAAAAAGGTCCAATGAAATGCCAAGGAGGGGGCGGCCAAAGGAAGGGATTTAAAAGAGTTTACCTCCTTTAAATTTTGTACACACAACATATTTAACTAGTCATTTATCACACAAAAGTCACCATCTAGACTTATTTTATAGATATAAAAATAAAAAGTAATAATTATTTAATAGTGACATATGTGTACTTTAATTAAACAATTTAATTAAAGTACACACATATGTTATAGTGTTACTTAACCCTTTTAAATGACAAGAATAACATAAACTCATCAACAAATTATCCTTATAATTTGTTCAATCTCATATGCAACTTATTTAGAAAACCCATTTTCTAAATTGGTGTAAATATTTAATTGCATGATCATATCATCAACTAAATATTAATTGGTGTTTGCTAAGCTTGTTATTGGGTATAACCCGACTTGGATCATAACGTACTAACCACATCAATATTCTAAGTGTCTTGGGCACATAGAATCCTACAATCTCCCACTTGCCCAAGATTCATAGAAGATTGATGCAAGCAGAGTAAATACCGCCTAACAACGGTTTACTACCCTTAATACGCATGACTTATAGCCATTCCATAACATCATCCCTTTCAAGTACCCTACTTGAAATGATTTAGGTGAATCAATCATTTATCCTTTTGTTACAGATGTCATGTTAAATCCAAGAACACAGAATGATCATTCCTTGTTGATTTAACTTAATCATGCCTTAGACATCTAACTCTCAACGAATAAGAGGAACAAATTCCATCTTGACTACATACGTTTCTCACAAAACACCTCGTGTCATACCTGAACATACCCTTATGTGTTGTCCACTATTTCAGGACAGTGAAGAAAAAGCTCAAGGTATAATACTTGGTGAATATCAAAACCCAATATGTATCTCAGGTCGGAGGATACCAAATGATATTCGCCTTTACTCAAATTTACTTATGATCAATCAATAAGATTCCATGTAGTAAAATTTGAGATGCGGGTTAGTCCAATATTTGTATCCCACGAATATCTATGAACCTTGGTAGCAACCCATTGCTCTATATTCATCCTTATGAATATCAACCAATCCAAGTTCATAATAATCTTACCTCACACTTGTTCCCACAAGTATGAACGACTACGGACATTTAGAGTAAACAATTTACTCATGGATTAAACATGCTAAATTGGAACATTAATTGAAACATTAACCAAATAATTTTATTCAAATAATAAAGAGTTCCACATATCCAAATACAAAGTTTACAGATCAAATCCAATCACTAGAATATCGAAGTCCCATGGCACAAGTATGACCTTCATGCTTTGCTTTTTCAAGGAGCTTCGTGAGAGGATCCGCAATGTTTTGATCCGTGTGAACTTTGCGAATACATATCTTTCCCTTTTCAACTTCATCTCGTATGTAGTTGAATCTCCGCTCAATGTGCCTCGTCTTTTGATGAGCACGAGGTTCCTTGATTTGAGCAATCGCACCCTCGTTATCACAAAAGATCTCTAGGGGGTCCTGAATGGAGGGGACAACCCCTAGATCGGCAATGAATTTCTTCAACCATGCAGCTTCTTGAGCTGCCAATGAGGCGGCGACGTATTCTGATTCTGTAGTTGATAGAGCCACCACATCCTGCTTGGAGCTCTTCCAAGAGACCGCTCCTCCATTCAGAATGAAAATATATCCTGATTGTGACCGAGAATCATCACGATCGGTTTGGAAACTCACATCCGTGTAACCTTTTACAACGAGTTCCTCATCACCAGATCCATAGATTAGGAACATATCTCTTGTCCTCCTTAGGTACTTAAGTATGTCTTAACAGCCATCCAATGACTGTTTCCAGGATTTTGCTGGTAACGGCTTGTCATGCTTAAGGCGCATGACACGTCCGGTCGAGTGCATATAATCGCATACATGATGGATCCAATAGCAGATGCGTATGGGATTGCCTTCATTTTATCTTGCTCATCCTTTGAGCTTGGACATTGAGTCGTACTCAATATCGTTCCTCTTTGAATAGGTACGGTACCTTTCTTAGAGTTCTCCATCTTGAACCTTTTCAAGATCTTATCAATGTATGCACTTTGATTCAAACCAATCAACCGCCTTGATCTATCCCTATAGATCTTTATTCCCAGAATATAGGCGGCTTCACCAAGATCCTTGATGGAAAAACAACTTTCAAGCCAGGTTTTCACACCTTCCAAGGTTGGAACGTCATTTCCAAATAGTAGTATGTCATCAACATACAATACTAGGAAAGTTATTGTGCTCCCACTAGCCTTCTTATACACACAAGCCTCATCAGCGTTTTTGATGAAGCCAAATTTCTTTACCTCCTCATCAAAACGATGATTCCAGCTTCTAGATGCTTGTTTCAATCCATAGATTGATTTCTTTAACTTGCATACTTTATTAGGATGTTTTCGATCGACAAAACCTTCAGGCTGAACCATGTAGACATCTTCCTCAAGATATCCATTTAGGAAAGCCGTTTTGACATCCATTTGCCAAATCTCATAATCATAATGAGCAGCTATGGGAAACAATATCCTTATAGACTTTAGCATCGCAACAGGTGAGAAGGTTTCATCATAATCAACCCCTTGAGTTTGAGTTAAACCCTTTGCTACAAGTCTAGCTTTATAAGTATCCAAGTTTCCATGCATATCGGTTTTCTTCTTGAAAATCCACTTACTTCCAACTACCTTGGAATTAAGAGGTGGCATAACAAGTTCCCAAACTTGATTGTCATACATGGATTGCATCTCAACGTTCATGGCCTCAAGCCATTTGTCACAATCCAAATTGGACACTGCATCATGGTATGTGGTTGGTTCATCTGAATCTACCACATAGCATCCATCCATGAAAAATCCGTATCTTTCAGGTGGATTACTAGTTCTACCACTTCTGCGAACGTTTTGTGTGTATTGATCAACCATTTGATCATCTTCAACATCCTCATATTGAGTGCTAGTTTCAACCAAACATGCATCGGGTTGTGGTTCTTGATCTTCCTCAAGATCCACTGTTCTACTGCTAGGTCCTTCCATAAGGAACTTGGCTTCTAAGAACTCACCTTTTCTGGCAACAAACACCTTTTGTTCCAGTGGATCATAGAAATAATATCCCATAGAATCTCTAGGATATCCAATAAAGATACACTTGGTCGATCGGACTTCTAATTGTTTGGGGTGGGAGTCTTAACATAAGCTTCACAACCCCAGACCCTTAAGTATGATAGGGATGGAACTCTTCCACGCCATATCTCAAAAGGTGTCCTTTCCACCTTTTGGTGGGGGCCATATTTAAAATACGGGCCGCGGAGAGCAAAGCGAAACCCCAAAATGATAGAGGTAATGTGCTTCTAGCCATCATAGATCGGACCATATCCAATAAGGTTCGATTCCTCCTCTCAGACACACCATTGTGTTGTGGTGTTCCAGGTGGAGTGAGTTGTGAGACAATCCCACAACTCCTAAGATGATCTTGAAAAACATCACTTAGGTATTCACCTCCTCTATCGGTACGGAGAACTTTAATCGACTTGTTGAGTTGATTTTTTACTTCATTCTTGAAGATTTTGAACATTTCAAAAGCTTCATCTTTATGCCTTAATAAGTACACATACCCATAGCGACTATAATCGTCTGTAAAGGTAACGAAGTATCTTTCACCATTCCTAGTCATTGGCTTAAAAGGACCACATACATCCGAATGTATGATTCCTAATAAATCTTTTGCCCTTTCGTTAGTCCCACTAAAGGGTGCCTTTGTCATTTTACCTTGTAAACAAGATTCACACACATCAAATGAATCACATTCACTTGTTTTTAAAAGACCATTCTTTTGTAGTGTTTGAATTCTTTTCTTGTTTATATGACCAAGACGACAATGCCAAAGATAGGTATCACTCAAATCCAACTTGAGTTTCTTGGTGCTAGTTTGGTACAATGAACTATTTAAAGTATATTCATGAACCAATTCAAATACCATTAATGGGTATAGCTTTAAAATATAACATATCATTTAAAGAAACATGAATATCATTTTCAATAAAAGATAATACATAATCATAAAGTCTTAATTGGGATACAGAAATAATGTTCCTAGTCAAACTAGGAGCATACAAAACATTCTTCAAAATAACATCCAAGCCACTTGGAAGTTTTAGGATGCAGTCCCCACGAGCTTCAACTTGGACTTTTGTTCCATTGCCCATGAAGAGGCTAACATCCCCTTGATTGAAGTCCCTACTTCTTTTGAACCCCTGCAACAAATTGCAAATATGAGTTCCACATCCGGTATCTAATACCCATATGTTTGAAGATGTAACATTAAGATCAATATGAATCATGTATGTTGTACCTGAGGTCTGCCCGGCATCCCCTTTGCTTTCAACTCTTGGAGATGGACGGGACAATTCCTTGCCCAATGTCCAATCTCCCCACACTTGAAGCATGGGTCATTAGTAGCAACCTTTTGCTTCTTCTCTTGTGGTTTGGGTGGTACCCTTACCACCCCTTTCCCCTTTCCCCAAACGGGTCCCTTACCCTTGGCAACCTTTGCCTTGGGTGCGGGATAAGGCCTTTTCTTGTTCCCACCTTCATTGATGGTGAGAACGGGTAAAACCGTTTTACCCATGGCCGCCTCGGCTTTTGAGCATTGAGTGAAGCTCACCAATGCTTTTGTCCCAAGCATTCATGTTGTAGTCCAACACGAATGTCTCGAACTTCTTGGTAAGGCCATTAAGGATCAAATCCGTGGCCAATTCCTTCGAGAAGGGACAATTAAGCCTCTCGAGGCGGTCAATATGACTTTTCATCTTAAGAACATAAGATGAAACAGATTGGTTGTCGTCCATACGACATGCATGGAGTGCCCTAACCGTCTCGAAGCGCTCAACCCTTGCTTGCTGTTGGAACGTTTCCTTCAGCTGGGTTATCATGTCATAAGCTCCGTGATGTTCATACTCCTTTTGGAGATCCGGAGTCATGCTCGCTAGCATGAGACAAGACACTTGGACGGAGTCCTCAGTGTACTTCAACCAATCGTTGAAGGCCTCCTCATCATCCTCACTAGGTTGATCGGGGATAGGGTCGTCTAAAACATATGATCGTCTTTCTTGCTTGAGAACGATTCTCAAGTTTCGATACCAATCAATAAAGTTGTTATGATTTAGACGTTCCTTTTGGAGGATCGCACGTAATGATTGGTTTGACGCGGATGAGTTATCGTGATTTTCATTGTTGGTGGCCATCTACAAAATTTAACAAAGGTCTATTTAGTATTTTCGATATTGCTATTTTTTAATAATTAATGCCTTTTAAGGTCATTTTTATATTAAAATCTAGAACCCAACATTACATTTAAATTGTGGTTAGGTGACCTTTATCCCACGATTTAAATTAATAAGGTGGTCAACGATTGACGGTTGCAAGCATTTGCAACTTCTAGAGGTATGGGATCGACTTTAAACATCATATGTAAAATCGGCATGTTAATCCCATCAACACCATTTGGAAACCATATTTAGGTGATCCATTTAACATGGTTTGCAAATCAAGTTATCCTACTTGCACACACGTGTGAGTTTACCCACATAAGTGGTTAGGTGACCTTTATCCCACCAATGTGGTATCCTTAACCAAATCACAAGTTCCCTCTAAATGGTTAGGTGACCTTTATCCCATTTAGAGTTTCCAAATGACTCAAGTGTTGTGAAAAAGGATGGTGTTAAACTTGTTTGTCAAAAGTTGAGAGATTTCATAATTCTAGTTTTAGAAAACTCTATGTACTTGTATTTGCATGCTTTCAAATACAAGATACCCTATGGTTCTTTTAATAAAACCCATTTTATTATAAAATCATTAAATCATTTTAATAACCTTTTATTACATTTTAATGATTAAGAACCATCATTTTTATAACTTGTCAAGTTTGTTAATTAGTTTGTAATGCATGTCAAAAAAAAATCAACCATACAATCAAATAACAAACATACAAACAAGCATAAGCATAAACAACCATAATGTGCATAACCTTAGCTACTATTGTGACCACACTTGTTTGCCATCACAAGTGTGGTCATAAGGTCTTTCCTAAGGGTTGAAAGCAACACAAAGTTGAGGTCATTATAGACTCCCACTTGAACTTGCATCCATATGCTTCAAGTTCCATGTCTTTGATGTCCATCTTTGGGTCTTGATCTTGTGCATCTTCCTTTTACAAAATTGTATCCTAATACATTTTTCTAATAAAAGAAATGCACCTATTCTATTAATTACATAACCAAATGAATAAATAATTACAACCCGATTGAATGAATAAAAACAACCATTCCAATCATCCAAATCAAAAGGCCAAAAGCTAGGTTATGCACACTAACATCCATTGATCATATCATATAAACATATAATGAAACCCCACTTAAAACCACCAAATTTCAGCCAACATAAACTGAAATTTTGGGTTTTAAACATTGTCCAAACAATCAACATTTCATAATATATATCTTTCAAGATCTAATCACTAGCATGTGTGATATGACCTTGAAAGTTTGGGGAATCATTCATACATAATATAGCAGCCCAAAATCAGCCATAAAAGGTAGATAATACTTCTTTAAAACCAATTTTAAAGAATCAAGAACAAGCAAGTTATCCACATAACCGGCTCTTGATGCCATTGATGGGTTTGTTAGAACATAAAAACAAGTTTAACCATTTAAACTTTCAGAAAACGCAGCGGATATATAGCTTTAAAACCGATTTTATAAGCTGAAAAATATGTTCTTTAAGTGACCATACAAGTGTAAAAAACAAACCCATAAATCAAAGGATCATTATATCTGAATAGACATGCTAAAAGTATATCAAACAACACAATATGACAGCCACAAGGGGGCTGCCAAACTACCTCTTTCAGCAGCTAAAAGTCGACCAAAGATAGAAGATAGGAGGCTGAAATATGGCCAAAACTTCAAGCTTAGAAGTTCTCAAGTGCTCATTCCCACAAGGCTCTAAGTAGGCATCTTAGTGCTTGTTCTTGGACACCAAAACCCAAAAGGAAAGCTGCCAACGGGCCTTCAAAATCGTGAGAAATGGGAGGATGAAAACGACCAAGGTTCCAAGAAGAGGAACCTCAAGTGTGTATACCCCAAGCTCTTTGCAAGACCCCTTCTTGTTAGGAAGAACACCACCAAATCAACACCAAAATCGTTCTCCAAAGAACTCTAAAGGCTGCTGCCTTGTTTCGAAATTTAGAGAGAGAGAAGGAGGTGTTTTGTTGCATGCAAAAATGAGATTGATGAGATTGTGTAAGACCCCAAGACTAGTTAAATGTTTGTGTGTTTTACAAGACAAAAAAGGTCCAATGAAATGCCAAGGAGGGGGCGGCCAAAGGAAGGGATTTAAAACAGTTTTCCTCCTTTAAATTTTGTAACACACAACATATTTTAACTAGTCATTTATCACACAATAAAAAGTCACCATCTAGACTTATTTTATAATAGTGACATATGTGTACTTTAATTAAACAATTTAATTAAAGTACACACATATGTTATTAGTGTTATTTAAACCCCTTTTAAATGACAAGAATAACAATAAACTCATCAACAAATTATCCTTATAATTT